>JANDJZ010000406.1:0-32972 GCA_027943245.1 Acanthamoeba sp. SK_2022b
CGCACCAGCTGTCGCACGTAGGAGGCCCGCGCCCACCAGAAGTTGTACCAGACCCAGCCCAGCGGCGCCGCGACAAATCCGGCCTTGTTCACCTTGTTGTCGGTCGCGAATCGGCTAAGGATATCCCGCCACGGCCGGATGACGGCGTTGGTCAGCCCGACGTTCGCATGGCTCCGCACCTCTCCCGGCTTTGGTTCGTTGAACATGCCCTTGCCGTGAAAGTAGAGAATCAGGTGGTCGTCACCGGCGCCCCCGCGGCCACCGTTGCCTGCGCCTTCGCCATCGGCGTCGGCCCACGCCACGTCCCACACGCGGCGAATTCCGGGGTACTCGGCCTGGTTGCCCGAGTGGAGAAATATGTGGAACCGTTGGCCGTGCAGTACGGACCTGACCAGGGCGGAGGCCTCCTCGAGCAGCTGCTCCCCCTTGTCGTCGAAAAGGTCGTTGGACGGCGTGGCGAGGACGACTGAAACCGACTCAGCGGCAGCAACGAGGCCCCACTCTACGAGCTCGCCCAGCTGGAGGTCGATGAGCGCACGCCACGGGTGGCGCGGATTGATTCCCGTGAAGTAGACGATGGAGAACCGGAGACCTGCGTGCCCCGCTCGACCTAGCGGGTAGTCTCCTCCTTGATCTTCTACCTTTATGGGCGAAGACGAGTCGCGTACATCGACGCCTACGGGCCAAGCCCCGAAGGCGTACGTAGCGTTGAAAAAGAGGCCGAAGCTCATCAGGGCCAGGAGAGCGAGGGCAAGAAGCCCCCACCAGCGAGACCACACAGGCCGCAGCCACCCCTTGCCCTCTTCCATCATCAATCTTTCTATCACGCGGTAAGGCACGCCTTAGCTCTTGTCTCGTACCGGACCATACAACCAATGGGTTTCTTTGTCTCCTTGCAATACCCAAAGGTGAGCAACCAGTGGCGGTTCAACAACGGATATCGTGTCGCCACTATGGGGAAACGGGGAGGGAGGTTTATGCAACGGTATGTGTTAATGGTGGCAAGCTCGGAGCAAAGAGAGGCCGAGTGTGTCGACACAAGTTCTTCCAATGGCCGAACAGCCAGCTTCTGGCACGCGAATTACTGAGCTCGTTAAAGGTTGATCACTTTTCGCCCTTGGCCATCTTGAGGAGCATCTGGGCCATCTGCGGGTCGACGTAGTAGCACGCCGGCGCGGCGTCCTTGCGGCTCTCCTTCTTCTGCTTCTGCTTGGGGAACTGCTCCAGCAGCTCCGCAAAGAGATCCTCTCGCACGCGCTCCTGGGCTCGCCGGAACTGGGGCGCCGACAGCGCGCATCGCTCCGCGTTGATCACTGCACTCGCACACGCAGGCACCCGTTCAGTTGCACGCCGCACGCACATGCACGCACTCGCGAAATCACGCACGCTTGGTGATGAGGAACTCGCGGAAGTAGTTCGAGTGCTCGAAAACGGGATCGAGGGGCAGGTGAGGGATCGACTCGGCCACGCCCCGCTTGTAGCACATGTCCAGCCTGGCCGCCGAGACAGAAAAGGGGGTGGGTGGGTGGGCCGTTAGATGACGCCACACACGCGCGCACTTGAAGGCGTCCACGACCAATGAAAACGTGTGTGTGTGTGTGTGTGTGTGTGTGTGTGTGTGTGTGTGTGTGTGTGTGTGTGTGTGTGTGTGTGCGTGTGTGTGTGCGTGCGAACCTGTAGCGAACTTGGCCGTCGACGAGCTGGGGCTGGACGAGGGCGAACGCGTGGTTGAAATTGGAGACGAACGTGGCGGGGTCGATAGGCGTCTGGCCCTCGTAGAAGACCACCATCACGATGTCGTTCCCCAGGAAGCGTTTTCGCTCCCACTAAGGCGTCGCCGTCGCCGCGCGCGCGTGTGTTGCGTGTGCCAGCGGTCAGACCAGTGTGCGCGTGCGTGTGTTGATCAAGGACAAGCCATCGGGGCGGTTGGGCGCGCACCTGCTGGCCGAGCTCGTCGGTTCTCGCCTGCAGCGGCAGCTCCGTGGAGACGTGGAACATGATCTCCAGGCCTTCGTGGGTCGTGTAGTAGGAATGCAGCCTGTCGTCTGTGTGGACGTCACCAAAAGCCGCCCACTATTACGTCAGCCACATTACATTGCATTCATATACGCGCACGCGTATGTGTAATGAAGGTGGTGGCGAGGAGTAGGAGGGAGTGGCGTACTGCTCGTGCTAAGGCCGCCGGTGTACTTTTGCCAGCCCTTCATGCACACCCTGTCACCGAGCAGGCCCATGAACGCCTCGAACGCCGGGCTGCCCTGAGCTGTCGACACAAAAGCTAACGAATGAGCCATATTTCATGGCACAAAATACAAAAAAAACGAACATTTAGGGAACAGTAAATACAAATACAAATAAATCAAAAACAAATTAAAGGCCACAGGCGTATACCGTTGTTGTACATGGCGGTTTCGTCCTGGGCGTCCAGCGCGTAGATGACTCCAAACTTGTAACTGTTGGTGATCTGTCGACAGGCGTCACAGTGTCGGCACACATGCGCGGGCGTGGTGAGCGAACGCGGCAAAACACTTCGGTTGTGGTTGGACGCGGTGATATCATACCAGCTGGTCCTCGAGTTCGGCAAACTTGGGGTGCGACGTGGGGTCGCGTATGACGCGCAGCTTGGTGGTCGAGAACATGGGCTTCGTCAGCTGCCGCAGACCTGCGCTCGTTTACAAAAGCACAGCACAGCACAGCTTCAGTATAGAAAAACGTATGTGTCTCGAGTGCGGGTGTTGGGCGCACACCTCCAAGCAGGTCGTCCGACCGCGCGTAGCGTTCTCTTCTTCGCACGCGGACGAGGCCGGCCGGGATCATGAGGCGCCTATCGCCCTGTAAGTAAAGCCACGGCGGAGAGCGTGAGTCTCCTCATCCAGTCATTTCAGTCTATTTAAATAGATATAGATATAGAGATATAGATATAGAGATATAGATAGATATAGATATAGATATAGATATAGATATAGATATAGATATAGATATAGAGATATAGAGATATAGATATAGAGATATAGATATATAGATATAGATATATAGCTATATAGATATATAGATATTGACACAGATCGAGGCATAAGAGCAGACCTGTCTCGTTCGCACGAGGACGCGGTAGGAGAGACTCTTTCCGCGCTTGAGCGGCGACGTCGATTTGATCGCTCGTGTCGACATCGTGTCCCCTGCCACGCGTTGAACATGTGTCAATCGGGGCCAATGATTGAATCATTTCCCCTTTCTTTGTCTCCGTTGTCATACCTTCAACCAGCCCGTCGTCCGAACTCGTGGGCTCCTGATAAACGCGGCAGCACAACCAGATCAGCTTACGTTGTGTGTGTGATGTGTGTGTGTGTGTGTGTGTGTGTGTGTGTGTGTGTGTGTTGTGTGTGTGTTGTGTGTGTGTGTGTGTGTGTGTGTGTGTGTGTGTGTGTGTGTGTGTGTGTGTGATGTGTGCACCTTTTGGATGGATATGCAGACGGGCCCCAGGACCTTGTCGAGGCCGATGATGTTGGCGTGGACGGCCTGGTGGTAGAAGAACCGGCAGTAGTCGGTGAGGTTGACGTGCTCCTGCAGCCGCAGCGAATCGAGGGCGGGCCGTTCGCCCTGCCCCACCTCCACCCAGTAGGACTCCGGATTGGCCTCCCACAACGACTTGTACTGGTGCCCCCCCCCAACCCACGCAATGAGCCATGATCGACTTCACACACACACGCACGCACGCACGCACACACACACACACACACACACACACACACACACACACACACACACACAGGGTTACCTTGAGGGACGCGAAGGGGTTCGTGCCGAGGGAACACTTGCGTTCCCTCATCCGCGGGCTGGGCGACTCTGCGTGCTGTGTTGTGGCAAAACGAAACGTTCAACACAGATAGAGAGAGATAGAGAGAGAAGTACAAGGGAAAGGAGGGGTGGGGAAGGGCGGGAGCGTACGTTGAGGCGTCCCTTGTTGTGCATCTTGAGGAGGGAGAAGATGTCGACAGATAGGCGGTTGGTCGCCGTGCGCAGGTTATGCTGATCGCGTCGCGCCTTCATCTCCTTCCATTGCTGAATGGCTGGCCACATGAAAAGAATCGGTTATTAATTCTTTTATATAATAAAAGAATAAACTCCAATGTGTACGCGTGCTGTGTGGGGGTGTCGAACCTAATGGGTTCTTGAGCGGGTTGCCCTCGGCCTTGACCTCCAAGTAGGAATTGGTGTCCAACAAGTTGAACAGGTTGCCGTCGAGGTCCGTCAGCTTGTTGTTCTCTGAAAAATTTAATCAATTAATTAATAAATTAATAAATCACCATTTTAAATCAGAAATAAAGATTAGCAAGACAAGGGAGCTCTGCAAAAAAAGGCGGTAAAATGCTACCGAGATTGAAAATGTTGAGGGACTGCAGCTGGCTCACTGACGACGGCAGTTTGGTGATGGCGTTGTCCTTCACGTTGAATTCCTCCAGCTGCTTGAGCAGACCTACCGTGTCAGGCAGCGTCCTGCGATTGGCCTCGCGGTGAGAGCCTCGAACGCATCACGCATCACGCAACGTACCGCAGCTCGTTGCCCGAAAGATCGAGGAACTGCAGCTGCTCGAGCCGGGAGATCTTGGCCGGCAGGTCCTCGATCCGGTTGTTGGAGAAGTCGAGGTAGTTGAGCGTCACCGACCCGAACAGCTCCTGGGGCAGCTGCGTGAGCAGGTTGTCGGAGCACTCGAATCGCCTCAGCGACGGGAGCGACGTGAACAGCGACCCGGGCAGCGACGCGATCTCGTTGTCACTGGCCGACCAACCGTGACGTCAGTACATTCTCTCTCTCTCTCTCTCTCTCTCTCTCTGTGTGTGTGTGTGTGTGTGTGTGTGTGTGTGTGTGTGTGTGTGTACCTCAAGCTGAGCGCTTCGAGGTCGTGCAGGGCCGAGAGGTTGAGGCTGACGCGCTTGATGGCGTTGCCGCTGAGGTCGATCACGCGGAGGTAGGTGAGGACCCCGATCTGGATGGGGAGCTCGGGCCCGATGCCCATGTCCCTGAGCAGCAGCTCGGCCCTGTTGTCCGACTCGAACGACAGCTTGACTCGCTCGCTCACGGCCGCCTTCACGGCCTCGGCGCCGGCCCCCGACCGCTGCTGCGCCCCAGCGACTTGCTCCGCCTCAGACCCAGGCGTGTCCTTGGAGCGCTGAATCTGGTCGCGTCGCCTGGCCGCGTCGTCGACAGAAATTATGGACCCGCGCGGTGGGATGGCGAGCTTGGCCCAGTAAAAGTGGCTGCGCTGATTGAGGCACGGCTCCGTGTAGAGATGCTTGTTCTTGACGATGAACGAGCTCAACGACGAATATCTGCGGACAGCACGTGTGCGCAAGAAACATTTGTTGTCAGTATGCAGCATTCTTGTCCCAGGAGAATGCAAGTGTTGTGTTGTGTTATGTTGTGTGTTGTGTGTTGTGTGTTGTGTACCTGAACTCCTTCATCTTGTCCGAGTCGAGTTTGATATTGACCACCACGCCCGGCCCTGCAAAGTTGTTGCGAATGCTGTTGAAGTGGTACATCTTGCCGTTCTTGACGTAGTCCACGGTGAAGTGGCCCGGACTCGAGCTGTAGCGCACGAGGAAGAGGCCGTCCTTGATGTTCTCCTCTAGCAGTCGTTCGCTTGGATCGCGCGGCTGGTTGCCGTGAAACCAACTATCATTGTGTGTGTGTGTGTGTGTGTGTGTGTGTGTGTGTGTGTGTATGTGTGTGTGTGTGTGTGTGTGTGTGTGTGTGTGTGTGCATAGCATGCGTGTTAGCGATGGACGGGGAATGAAAAACATCAGAGACTGGCCGTACATCTTGCCGTGATCGAGAGCGTCGCGGACCTTCTCGAGACAGTGCTCCAGAGGTCCGAAGCGCAGCAGGAAAAGGAGGAAGAGCGATTTGCTCACATGCGGACGATCGGGCTCGCTCTCGCCTGCGCGTGGCGAGCTGTCAGCGAGTACGCGGGAGGGTGCGGCGAATGAAGGAGTGCCGTGACTGTACCGCGATCGGAGAGGACCACGGAGAGCATCCACTGGTCGAGCACCTCGTTATCAGAGTCGATCTCGTCCTGCGTGCGGCTCGAGTCAGTATAGAATTATTGGCACTGCAAAGCGCGTCGTGAACACCCACGCACCTGGCCGGGCTCGGTCTGGTTCCGCTGGTTGAGGAGCCACAGCAAAGTCTCACAGAACTCCTTCACGGGTAGCGACTGGCCAATCGATTAAGTTGTGTTTTTTTTTTATATTTAATTCTTATTCACATCATAAAAATCTGGATAATTAAAAACGTTGGTGGAGGCAGGTACGCGTAAAGGAGAAGATGAAGATGTCAAGGAAAGATGCGTTTCTTGACGCACGTCGAGGGCGCGCGCCACGATGCGTTCCCAACAATCATTGGCCAAGGTCTCTGCGGCCTCCCTCTCAAGCAGCTCCTGAGGAGAAGCTGCTGGCGCTGCCATATCTTCTGTCAAAAAATCTCCCCGTCTCACCCAAATCACAGATGCACCCGGCAGTCGTCCAGCACACCAAAGCTAAAATAAAATGCAGAAAAAAACTTGGCTGGTTGGATGGTTTTGAAACAACCAGATCATGAGGAGCTCTCCACCTCCACCTGCTTTTGGCTAGTCAGGATAGTTGTCTTCTTAGTATGAACATCTTAATATACCTGATTTTGTCTTGACCTGACTTTGTCACTCATTGTTACTTTCCTCTGCCTTTATTCTCACCTCACTGCACCATCAGCAGTTTTTCACATGCAATCATGAACAAGCTCCTGCTTGAGCATCCCATGATGGGCAAACATCATTTATTTATATAAATTTAGCCTTTCCTTTTTCCAGTGGCAAATTGCAAGGTAACAATGCAAGGGAAAGGCTTAAGGAAATACTGGCACTCTCTGGCACCGTTTACATGACGAAGCAAGCAGCAGGGGATGCCAGTTGAATTGATCTCTTTCAAATCCAGATATGCTCCAGTTCTGCCAGGAACACTTTACCAAGTCGGAGAGAGACATCGTCTCCCTGGTCGCCCTCATCTCCTCCGTATTCTCAATCTTCGGAGCCTCCTACATGATGTTGTCTTACTTCCTCTTCAGCACACGTCGCAACCCTCTGTCCCAGCTCGTGGCCTGGCTGGCCTTTGCCGACTACCTCGTCGCAATCAACAACATAACCAAGAGTTCCATCCTTCTCTACTCCGACTCTGACCTGTATGCCTGGTCTGTTTGCGTGTCCATGCGCGTGTTCTTCCAAGTCGCATCAGGTGGAAACCTAGCTCGTCGTCTTGAAAGTGGTCATGGTCTAACAACACTTCCACAGGCGCTACATGCGGATACGCTACGTGCATAGCCTTCTTTCTATGGCGATCCTTATGGTTTCACAAGACCAGTACGCGTAGCCTCACAACACCCCGGCAGAGGCAATCACTGACCGTGCTTGCTTTGAAAAGGAGTGCACATGTATGAGTGGGCTCTCTTCCATGCGTTCAGCTGGGGAGTCCCGCTGGGGTGCGTGGTGGCCCTGGTGTCTGGCAATCTCATCATTCAGTCACCCGACCTCCGACTATGCTTCCCAAAGACGCCGTGGCACATCTATCTCTGGTGCTCTGCTTCTTCACTCGTGCGCTTCATTAGCATCCTCTTACGTTGTGGGGCACGCAGGTTGGGACCGGTGATGGGTTGCTTCATTTTGAATCTTGTTTTCTACCTCTTGGTGGTGTACCGCATACGTCGGGATAGGCGGCACGACCGCTCGCATCGGCTCTCGAAAGTGGTCGTGCGCTTTTCCTTCTACCTGCTCGTGTTCTTCGTGTGCTGGATCTTCGATGTCACCACCTACCTCACCTACACCTTCGAACCTGGCTGCAACATGTTCGCTTTCACCGTGCTCTATACCGCTCTTCTTAACTTACAGGTTCGTAATCTCATCTTCAGCACGAGAGCGTCAATCTCTGACTTTGTCCAACAGGGCGGCCTTGATTTCTTGGTATACGGGGTCACCAACGACAACATCTGGCGTCGGTTTACCTCCAGGTCTACCTTCTTGCACTCGAGCTTAGAGTTCCTGCTGTCGCCCATTCTCGTCTTTCCCGCCTTCGTTGTCTACGTACGCAAGGTGCTCCACGCACGGAGGACGGCGGAATCGCTCTACGCCGTCCATCGACTGCTGAGCCCAGGTATGGGCGACGGCATGCCGTACTACGGCTACCACAGTGACAGCGATGATGCTACCACCCACAACTTCAACAACATCAACAGCGAGAGGGAGCGCATCCCCGTCATCGCCGTTACGTCGACGCCACGAAAACCTAGCGAAGACGGGCAGCTCGAGGAGAACGACTTCGAGGAGGGCCAGAGGCCTATGTTCTCGGTCCTGTCCGTGAGCGCGCCCAAAGCCAACGCAGCCATCGGGCCTGAACTGGTCTTCCTCCGTGGCTCACCTTGAACAAAACACTGTTTTTTTGCCCTCTCTTTATTCCGTTAGAAACGAGAGGAGTTGGGCTGCGCGCGTCCGCGGCCACTCGACGCCATCACGCTCCGCTTGATCTGCTGCTGTGATTGACCGCCGTAGGATGGCGGCCGGCCCGAGCTCTCGATCAGGACGTGCACGCTGCCGTCCCGCTCCAGGCCCCCGGCCATGAATTGGTGGTGGTGCGACGGTGGTGCCTGCGCGCTCCCGTAGCCACCTTGGTGATGGTGAAGCTGATGGTGACGTGTCATCATCTGTTGCGGTGGTGATGCTTGATGGTGGAGTGGTGGCGGCTCGGCGTGGGAGAGGAAGAGCTTGGTGTGGGTCCCCTTGGCGATTGGCGGCGGCGGCCTTGTTGTGCCATCGGCGGCAAAGAGAGTCAGTTCGGTGAAGGCCACGGCTGGCGTCATCTTCATGACCAGCACGTCCACCTCCACCCGCGTGTTTGGCGCAACTGATCAGAGCAAAGTCCATTAGTGTGCCTGTATACATATAGAGGTGCGAGCGGCGTATATACCAGGGACAGCGAGATCGAATACGAAGTGGGTGGTGGCGCTCTCTCGCAGATCACCGTCAAACACTCTGTTGGAGCGGGGCATGAGTGAGGGCGATCGGTCAATGTAGCGCAGGTCCGCGCGAGGGCCACTGAAAGGGAGCGAGAGAGCAGACAGGGACACGTATTACTTGAGGGTGAACCCAGAGAGGACGTCGAAGAGGGTTTCTAGTGCGGCACCCCGGTTCAGGCTCCCCACACCATCCTAACAAACAATTAAATATAATTAAATATAATTCGATATAATTTTTTTGAAAAAAAGAGGTATGGTACCTTGGCGAGGAAGCTAAAGCGAAGGCCGGGGTCAGGAAGGAGGGCCGAAACGAATTCCACATTAAAATCGCGTAGCAGCCAATGCATGAGATCCACCTCAAGGCCAAGAGTTGCTGCACTCTTCGTGCCTCTGGCAAGGCCAATCAAAGGCAATAAGTGCAGCAGGCGGCGATCCAATTCGTCAGGTGGAGGAAGATGGTGCTCTTGCATCTCTCCCTAATTTAGGTTTCTTACTTATCCTCTGTTATTTCCTTTCTGCTCAACTCCCAACTGCCCGGCCTGCATGCTTGGCCATTCATGTCCTTTAAAGATTGGGCCATCTTATGGCAACAACCCATGTGCCAGCAATGGCAAGAAAGCATCAGCAAGAAGACCATTAGCATCAATGATGATGATATAGATCTTTGCAGTGGTGGCCACTGGCAAATGTTGTCCTGCAGCAAGGTGTACCACTGTTTGCAATCATCTGGAAGGTTTGGATCACTTGCACATCTGCACCTCAGTTAAGTTTGCAACTTCATTGTTGCATATGGACTGATATACTGGGATAAGATAGCTTGCTTTATGGCTACAGGTGTAGCCAGGGTCCGCTTTTTAAGTGAAACTTTTCTTTGTCTTTTTTAATCCGATCCGATTTTCCTCCTGGTGGCGCCAGTAGGCATAAACCTTCCTCTTGTGCACCTGGCCGACATGGAGCATCTGCCGAGTGAGTTGTGGGATCACATGCTCTCTTTCCTGCGCCTCCCCGCCGTACCCCCCCATCATGCTGGACTCTCGTCTCAGTCCTGGTGCAGTATTTCACCGAAGCCATCGCCTACCACTTGTCTTAACAGGACGTGGCGAGGGCCGAGCTGGTGTGCCAACACTTCCATGCCCTCGTGCGCGCCAACTCCCTTCTCGTGGAGGCAAGCCTCCTTTTCTCGCCCTGTCTCTCACCAACGGAGCAGACTTGTTCAGATACACATCCCTAAATTGCTTTCATTGTGGTGCAGCTTTTGTCGCTGCCGCGGTTCGACGAGGAGGCCAGCCGACAGGTGGTCATTGAGGAAGATGGACGCCGCGCGCGCTGCACCACAGCCGTGGGAGGCTTCCCGTCCTCGGAATTCAACACAGCCTACGTGGCCACCATGGAGCGACACTCGACCACTGCCACTGCCACAGTGGTGCACTTCCTCATCGACTTTGAACCAAGTGAGCCCGTCCCCCTTCTCTCTCTCTCTCTCTCTCTCTCGCCATTGGCTTGTGAGCGAGATTAGCTGACCAATCACGACACGAAAACAACAATGCAACGGGCAGGCACCTACTTTTGCGTTTCGGTGACGACGCCGCGACCCGTCACAAAGGCGGGCGACATCCCCGTCCCGCCACCGCCACCACGGCAGGACGTGCCGAGCACCTTCATGAGATACCTGTTGTACTCGCCCGGTCCGAAGAAGTACTTCATCGCGAGCTACTACAACGACGGCGACATCCACTCCTACGGCAACCACGCGCCCTACCTGTATGCTCAACTTGCCTGCCTCTCCCCATGTGGCCTCGCTCTGGCTGGTTAGTCATATAGATTGAATGGGTAATTAATTGATCGGTGGTCTACAGCCCGGAAGACCGACCGGCGGCGCTTTTCGCCAGGGGTGACGTCATCAGCGTGCAGATCGGGCTGCGCGACATCAAGACGGCCTCTCCGCTCTCCCCCGGCTGGGACAAGTGTGCACGCGCCCACCCCACCCCACCTCCACTGCCCGACTAATAACGCGGTGGCTGGTGTCAGAGTGGTGGAGGTGAAGATGCCGCGGGCGGAAGATAACAAGGAGAACGAGGTGCATCCCTACGTCATCTTCTTCAAAAACTACCGCATGGTTCACCGGCCCTTGGTAGGCGTGACGCCCTCAACCTCAAAGCTTGTTCTGTGGCTCGCAACTCTAAACAACTACATGCAACGACAGGTGTTCAGACACCTGAGCGCCGCGGATTGGCCGCTCCGCATCGGCACGTTCTTCACCCACGCCGACCAAAACGTGCTCATCGTGGCGCCGCCCGAGGGCCAACACTTTCGCCCACTACCGCCCGATGCAGCGGGCCCACTTCCATCGGCCTCCTCCCTCGCCCTACCTCCCGTCTCTCCGTCGTAACGACTGCGCTTACACAGGATTGTGGTAGGCGGTGTATTTTTCGTGATCGGATAACCACCGATGATGATTCAATTATAGCGGCATGTGTTAGTTCAAACAGGACCGAAAGCGACCGGAATTTCTGTCAATTTTGCGGATCGCTCGGCCCACATTCAGTCCCTTTTGAATCGGAGCTGGCCTTGATCCAATCCCGATGGGAGTGGGCTCATCGCGGCCTCATATAAAAACCCAAGACCGCGGTTACTGTACACCACATAACCAACCCTAAACACACAATCTACAACAACACAAAGATGAAGGCCTCCACCATTGTCACCATTGCGGCCCTCATGGTCACCTTTTGCCTGTGCGCGACGCTCGCCATGGACACCGAGCATTTCCTCCACCCAGCAGGCCTGGCCAAGGTGCGCCTACTCCCCGTCCTTCTTCCGTCTTGAGCTCGCGGTCAAGTGACATCAACTAAACATAACATCGTGGTGTGAACAGACGACGAACGGCATGGGTCGCGGCGTTGTGATGCCTGACGAGCTGGCGGAGCGACTTCAAGGTTCGGCGGAATCGATGCCAGGCTCGGTGCCGTCTTCGCTTCTCTGCTACGCGTCGGGACAGACCGTTATGCTCCTCTTGTTGGGCGCTCTCAAGTGGGCCTCCTTCATTGACTTCGACCGGGTTATCACCATCGCCATGTAACTTGCACTCCACGCCGCACCATCACACTCCACACCTCACTTTCATGTCACCGCACCACCACCACACCTCACTTTCATGTCACCACTCACACCACCACACACCCAATCACGCAAACCACACCCTACACGCAACCACACCACTCACCAACTCCACTTCACGAGACACCCCACCGCCCACTCACCAAACCACACAATACGCTCCACCACGCCTCACCCACACCACTGCACCTTTCACCCCCTCACCACCTTACAACACCCCAATTCACCCACTGGCTCATGTACATAACCACTCGTAGAGACATCAAAGATTTGATCTCTTTGCCCCACACCATTGCTCCCCCCCCCCAATTCGTAGGAATGGTTGGCCAAAGGAGAAGACCGCAGTCACGGGCAGCGGTGAAAAGGGGCGCGTGTTTGTGCCGTAGCTATGAACAAAAGCCCCCAGGCGCTGGTCCTCCTCCTCCAGCTCGTGCTTGCGGCGTCGCGGGTCTGGTCCTGCGCTCGCGAGCAGCTCAGTCGTCCATGCCTCCCCTTCTTGGGTCGTACTGGGGCACCATGCCGGGAATGGCCAGCTCCCTCTGCCCCTTCTCGCTCTCCGCCTTGGCCAGCTCCTGCGGTGGGTCCACAAGCAAACGACAAGTTTAGCAAAACAACAAACAATATAATATAATAAATAGGCGAATAACTAATAAATGCAAATAAATAATAAATAAATGAATAAAAAGGCCACCAAAGCAGCAAAGGCGTTTTACCTTCTCCTTCTCCTCGAGGAAGAGCTCCGAGTTGTCGCCCTCCGAGAACTCCTTGAGCTGAACAAGGAAGTCCCGCAAGTGCAGCTTGAAGGAGTTGATGTCCTTGTTGAGGTCAAACAGGCCAATCACAAACGTGCGCACGTGCTCCCTGCAAGCAGCGAAGAAGCCCGCCGCGTATTAGAAACACCTCCGCGCAGAGAAGGGCAGCGGGTGCCCTCTGGAAAGAGGAGAAGAGGGGGAGGGGGGAGGGAGGGTGAACGACGTACTTGCTCACGTTGGGGAAGGCGGTGGCGAGCAGGTTCATGACGTGGTCGCGAAGGAACATCTGGTTGGTCACGCCGGGGTTGTTGGCCGCATCGCCCAGCGGCACACGGACCTGGCCGGTCTCGACGAGATTGAACATCTTCATCAAAATTGTAGCCTGCAGCGAGAAGCCTGCGTGTGTGTGTGCGTGCGCGTGTGTGTTGTGTGAAGTGATTAGCGCGTGCGATCAATGCAGATGTGTCCACATGCAATCGAAAAAAAAAAAACGTACCAGACTTGTGCGAAGTGTCGGTCAACACGAAGAAGACATCGTGGAGTAGCGACAGGAAATAGGCCTGATAGAAACCTGTTCGAACGAATGAAGATCAGTCCAACGCCACCGGAGGGAAGAGCGAACACACACACACACACACACACACACACACACACACACACACACACACACACACACACACACACACACACAAGAGAGAGAGAGAGAGAGAGGAGGTCGTACTCTGTGCCACCTCGGCGCTGGCCTTTTCGATGTTCTGCCACATCTCGAGCAGGATGTTGAGGCCCGTCTCGGCGATGTTCCTCATGGTGTGCTTGAACGCCCAGACCACGCTGTCGATGATGATCTTGAACGTTGGCGCGGGGATCATGAAGAAGGCCGGGAAGCAGTGGTGGTTGATGGCCCGGATCAGGTCAAAGAAGTGCTGCCTGTGGACGGGGTAGTCCTCAAAGTTCTTTGTGATCATGGCCAGCGTGCACTCGAACACGGCGCCGAGGATGGGCGGGATCTTGTCCGTCATCATTCCCTGCAAAAACCGGGATACGGGTGAGGCGAGGGAGAGAAAAGACAAGGAAACTCCATGAAAAGTGAATGGAAAAAAAACGGGCTTACCTTGAACCGGTTGATGATGACGCACATGAGGGACAGGACCTCGGGGTCCCTGGCGTCGGGGATGTTGTTCTGGTAGTCGATGAGCACGGCCTCGAGGAGTGGCGGGATGAAGTTGTTCATGAGCACCTGGTGAGTCGTGACGCCAAGAAGGCCCGAGGGTTAGCACGAAGCTGTTGTCGTGTGGCGTTGTGTGTGTGTGTGTGTGTGTGTGTGTGTGTGTGTGTGTGTGTGTGTGTTGGTGGCGCGTTACCTGCTCGTCCTCGGATCGCTCAATGAAGGTCTCCTGCAAGAGAAGCGTCTCCTTCTTCACGGCACGCATGGCGCGGATGATCGACGTCTGGGTGGCGCCTGCGCCCTGCTGAGCGACGGTGTTGGAGATCTCCATCGAGTAGACCTTGTACACGTTCAGCACGTCCATGAAGATGCGGCCCAGCTGTGGCGACATATCATGACGATGACGACGATGTGGTCAGCATCCAACAAAGCGCAGTTTAGGGGAGAGAGAGAGAGAGAGAGAGGAGGGTGTAGTCACCTGGTGGATGTAGTCGTGGTGGAGAGACTTGGCGGCTCGCACGTTGGTCCTGAGGATGGTGGTGATGCTCTTGCACGTGTTGAGCTGCTTCAGGTAGAAGATGTCCTTCTGCGCCTCGGCCATGATCAACGTCCACTGAAAAAGCAGAAGAAGAAGAAGGAGGAGGAGAAGAAGAAGATAATAGGTGGTTAGAATGGACTCTGTTGCGTGAAGCGAGAAAAAGCGGCAAAAGCGCGTACGGTTTGCGTGGGCAGGTCCATGAACTTGATGACGAGGTTCTTGCGCGCGACGGGGTCGGTGTGAGCGTGGATCATGTAGCCGACGGCCTCGTAGAAGGTCTGGATCTGCTGGGGCTCCAGGTCGGAGATGATCTGCGGGAGGGTGTTGAGGATCTCCTCCACGAATATGTAGGTCTCGCCGACTTCGCGCACGACGAACTTGCGGCGGCACTTCTGCGCGATCTTCAAAAACGTGTCGCAGGCCATGTCCTGCACGCCCGGGTGCGTCTCGTGCATGAACTCGAAAAGCTTGTTTACAACCGTCTTAAGGAACTTCCAGTGGGCCTATTGGAAGAAAAAGAAAAAAGGAAAAGAAAAGGGAAAAATAGAAAAACATGTTTAGCCACCAAGAGGCCACGACAAGTGGCTGTCCAACCAGGAAAGGGGAAACGTACTCGGAGGAAGCGCGGGTATTGGCCGACTATGTACATGATGTTGGAGGCGATGACGGCCTTGTTATCCTTGCCCCGCTTCATCTCGCAGAGACCAAGCAGGTCCTTGATCACCGTCACCAGGAACCTCTTCTCGTCGTCCTCGTCTGGCAAAACGATTTCGAAGTTAATACAATACAGAGGCGTCAGTTGCAAGGAGCGGGGGAGTTTGCTCGTACTTTGCGCTCCGGAAATGGAGCCGATCGCCCAACAAAGCGTGTTCAAATTGTTCCACGACCAGTCGGTGCCATTGACCTGAGAGAGAGAAGAGGAGAGGATGAGACTCAGGGCGCCCGGTGCGGGATGAGGAGTGACGCCAGTACCTGGTTGGTCAGCTTCTCGAGCATGATTTGCTGAGTGTCGTGGTGGTCCAGGTTGGTCAGATAAATAAGCGTTTGGCGCATGCTCTTGTAGAGGATGATCGAGTCTGTGTCTTTGATCACCTCCCGAATGATCTCGCCGTTCTCGTCCTCCACGATCAGCACCTCCTCTGGCTTGGGCATGCGGCCGATGATGACCCTGCGGGCTGCACACACACACAGAGAGATTGGATTGCACGACGCGTGAGTACACTTGTTGCTTGAGCAGGATAGAGAGGAAAATGCTATAGCTGTCACTATGTAGCCTCAGAAATGTTGTTGTTGTTGTTGTTTGGTTTGAGCTCATGCGAGCAGTCGTATTGCAGTTAAATTGGAGCATCGTTGGCGCAATGCTTTCAGGTCAAAGAGGAGGTGAAAGGGCTTGCCGACAGGCGTACCTCGGGAAAAAATGGGAGCGTAGAGAGCGCGGCGCGGAGAGACAGAGGTCACGCCCATCGATCCGCCCAGCATGAGCGGGGAGGCTGCCTGCATGACCGGAGGCTCGTCGTAGACTTCGGAAGCCTGTCCACCGAAAGAGAGAGAGAGAGAGAAAGTGGACGTCAGTTGAACGATGAGCACGACACCGTAATAGATCGGTGAATGAGGGAGAAACAAAACACAGCTCAGGCTTAGCTGAAAGTGATTTCATGGCTTGTCATGTTAAAGGAATTGTTAAGTTTGGCATCATCGACTGTGTGAATAAGAGGCAACGCAATTTCTAGAGATTTAAGATAGAAATATAGAAAATAGAAAATAGATAATAATAATAATAATAATAATAATACTTAAAAAAGGGGCGAGAAGCGACGTACAAGCTTGTTCCAATAGTCGAGGCAAATCTTCCACACTTCGACGTCGCTCACTTCGGAAATGCCCAGGAGGTACCAGTGCGCCTCGAGCAGAAGCTGGTGGTTTTCAGTGACAGACTCCAGCTCCTTCACGTGGTTCGAGAAGAGAGTGCAGAAGAAGATGGCCAGGTTCTGGATGAAGTTTTGCTGAGCGTCGTTGCCATTTTCATACACGTCCCTAAAGTCTGCGAGTAGAACGCCAAAGGTCAGTTTGGATGCGCTTCGTTCGCGTAAGATCACTTGGTGCACGATCAACACGCAACAAAGACGCACTCGTGCTGGGCGGCAGGGTGTTCTTCAATTGCGGCATGAAGCAGGCGAAGAGCTGGATGAACACTTGGTTGTGCTGGTCGCCGATGTGGATGCCGGAGATCTCCGTGAGGCACTTGAGCGTGACATTCTGGAACGGCGCCACAACGAAGAACTGCACGCGACATGCAAAGTGTGTCAAGGGTTAGTGGTCGGAGCTGGAGGGGCCGAAGCAAGGCCATCGACGATTGAGAACGCGAACAAAGTGTAAAACGCACCTTGAAGAGAAGAAGCTCGATCATCTTGGTCTGGAAAATGTAGCCGATGGGGATCCAGTTGAGGAAGCGAAGCAGGGTCTCGAGCGTGGCGTTGATCAGCGAGGGCTTCCCCGAGTTTCTCAGGATGAAGTCGCAGAGCTGGTAGATAAGCGAAAACTCCTTGTTGTACGCGCCCTTCAGCTCCTTGACCTTGGCCTGCGTCATTTGCTCCTTCGAGTAGTCGAAGATCTCCTCGCTGCAGCAACACCAGATCGAAACGTTAGTGGCAACGGATGAGCTTGCCGGGGCGCGAGGAGCGGCAAACGAACCTGAGCAGCTTCAAAATCTCCATGTTGTTTTCGCACAGGCTCTCGTTCTTCTGACTCGAGCCGACGATTTCGGGGATGAAGGACTCCCAGTTGCGTGGCCACTCTTGCTTGAGAATCTGCAAGAGATGCAAATGCGCTGGAATGAGCACACAAATTTGAGCTGTGAAACAATAACGGAATGGTGGCATACCTGCACGAGTGTGATGTTGAGCTTCTTAAGAAAGAGACGCTCCTTTTGGAGGGTAGCCTCGTCGGATGAAAGCTTGATGATGAGATTGACGATATAATTGCGGATACCATCGCACTGCTGCCGCGGAAGCACTTTCCACCTGTACTGAATCACCTTCTCGAGGATGGCGAGGGCAAAGAACTTGGTACTCTGCGATTTGGATTGCTCCAGAATCTGATCGACGCGCGACCAGGCCTGCGGATGCTCCTGCAGTTGTGCCAGCAACTTTCCGGCTTGATCACGCTGGAAGATTTGAATAGCAATCAGTACGGATACACAAGCGGGAGGCGAGTGGAGAATATGAATTAGATAAGGAAGGGAAGAAGTACCTGAGGTCCAGCACCCGTGTAGAACAGGTTCACGACTTGATCCAGCAGATCGACATCGAGCGGCTGCTCGAAGTTCAAGATGTTTTCCATGATGCGATTCTTTATCTCTCTCTCAACTCACGATTTCCTCACCGAGCTGTTCTAGTGCAGACTAGCGCCGAACTTAAGGGATTCAAATCTCCCCCCGGGGGCACTGTGAGAAGCTCGATTCGGGATGTGGAGCCGTTCGTTCGCTTTCCCTCTTGCCAAGAAGCGCGAAAAAACACGCAGTACGCGTGTCTGATGGGAAAAAACTGGGGAAATGCCGCCCTTCCTTGCTTTTATCCGGGCTTGCAAACCTTCTCGAAGGTTCGCGAGACCTGTTGCGATGTTGTTTTTGGCAGAGCACCAAGGAAGAGCACCCTGTAGCACTCTGCGCGCGTTTGTTGTCCTGTTGTTGCCTTTTGGCTTGTCTTGTGGTGCGCTTGACGAGACCGAGAAAGATTAAGTTTCTGGGGAAGGTGTCATCTAAACCGTAGTTCTCGGAAATAAAAATTGTTTTTCGCTTGGCGCCAAAACTCCACTAGCCGTTACGAATCTAAAAAAGCTACAAATTTAACCGTTGCGTCACTTCCACGAAGGCTTGGGCCCGGCTCGCGAGTACTTGAGGGTCAGGCCGAAGGAGAGCACGAAGAAGAACCTCAGGGCGAGGCTCGAGGCGCTGAACACCTTGTTGAACTGCCCGCGCGCCAGGTCGATGGCGGTCTTGAGGGCCCAGGTGAACGGCGGCATGGTGTACTTGGCCACCTCGATCGCCGTCTGCCTCGTGATCGCGCCCGTGGCCGTGAGGGCCAGCAGCGCCGTCGTCTCCGCCGCGGCAAAGTAGAACACATATCTGGACACGAACGCCGTGCGTAAATGCCAAGCATTCCATGACATTACACAACACACACCACACGTGTTGGAGAGAGGTGCGCCATGTACCTGCCGACGAACTTGAGAGCCACCGCGGTGAAGTAGCCGACCAGGGCGCCGGTGAAGCCCATGAGGATGACGTACCACTCCGGCGGGCGGCCCTCGGCCTCCTTCCTCTTGGCCTCGGCCAGGGCGCGCTGCGCATCGTCCTTGGTCGCCTCGACCTCGCGCGCCGGCTGTGTCCACCAATCATACGTCATCATGCATCACCATGTCAGCAAAACGTTTGATCGCTTCGCAGGTGGGGTGCCGATCGTACATGGGCGAGGGCGTGGTCGTTCTTGTGCAAGAGATGGGCAGCGGGCGCGCGTTCGGCCGCCTGCACTGCGATACCGGCGGCCAGCAGCGAGCGGCCGGCGGTAAGCGCCACTGGCGCGGCCACCAGCCTGCGCAGACCGGCAGAGGCACGAGCCACGGTCGTAGCGGCCGGCGCGCTGGAGGAGGGCCACGCCGTGACGAGATAGCGGCGCGAGGCCCACGAAGAAAGGCTGGACGGCGTAGCGCAGCCTGAGGAGGCGGTGGCCCTGCTAGCGAGGACACGGCAGGTCGGGGCAGTCGATGCAGCAGAGAAGCCTGCCGCACGGCGCAGGGTGGCGGCCGCACAGGTGGAATAGCGTGCTCGAGCTGCAGGCCACCCCCGAGTTTAGACGATCAAATGTGAGTAGTCCACTGCATCTGGGACTTTATGTCTAATCTTGAGCCAGGAGCGGGTCCAAATTTACCGAGAGTATTCCTCTCCCCACAACACTAGTTATGCTGAGCGCGTACCTGCTCTCATGGTGTGCCAGCGAAGTCTGTGGTCTGTTGCTTATTCTACGAAATGCACCTTCGTGTTTTTTATTACGTATTTTTTAAATCTTATTTTCTTATCGGGATCCACTCACTGTGCGTCGGGAGCCACCTTGACCACCATCTTGCCGGTGTTCGATCCATCGAACAGGCCTAAGAACGCCTTGGGCGCGTTCTCGAGGCCCTCAAGGACGGTCTCGCGGACCTTGATCTTGCCCTCAGCCACCCACTTGGCCAGCTCGGGCAGCGCCTGGGGGAACTGCCTGACCCAGGCCGGTCGGTTTATGATAAAGCCCTCCTTCTTGACGTTCCTCGCGAGAAGGATCCCGTCGAGCCGCGGGCCCACGGAGGCCTTGGCCTGCGAGGCGTCTTGGTTGTAGAGCGAGATCTGACCGCACAGGGAGATGCGACCATACGAGTTGATCTGCAGCGTCACTGCGTCGCTGATGGCGCCTCCCACGTTGTCGAAATAGATGTCCACTCCTAACATTACCACAGCGCGGGTGTGAATGCCAGCCTGTTAGCGACCACGAGGGAGGTGGACCTACCTTTGGGGCAAGTCCTGGCGATGGCTTCGTTGAGGTCTCCCACGGTCTTGTAGTTGAAGGCATCGTCGAAGCCCAGCTCCTCTTTCAGCCACGCCACCTTCTCATCGTCGCCAGCGCTGCCGACTACTCTGCAGCCTGTCGACGGATCAGTGTCAGCGCCACCAAGACTGACTTTTGTTCTGTCAAGCAGTAAAGCGCCTTACCCTTGATCTTGGCGATCTGGCCCACGAGCGAGCCCACGGCACCAGCAGCCCCGCTCACGAACACCGTCTCTCCCTCCTTCGGCTCGGCGATGGCTGTTTTGTGAATGCAAGCGAGCGCGCGTAGGGTGTTAGGAACCAGCGTTGGTTGACAGACAGATTAGGGGTCGGCGTGTGTACAGAGAAGGCCAAAGTAGGCGGTGAGGCCAGGCATGCCGAGCGCGCTGAGGGCAGTACTGAACGATACGCCGGGGAGAAACTTGTCGAGCTTCTGCAGGTTGAACATAGGCAGGGAACATTTCGATGGGTCGACCACGATATACTCTTGCCACGGCATGACGCCTGTCGCGAACCAGAGCTCGTGAGTCGCGTGTGAAAGAGGAAGGTTTTGGTGGTGCGGCCGGCTTCCCGGTGCGCAATGGAGAGAGCATGAGTGGAGACTCCCACGTACTGCGGACACGGTCTCCGACCTGGAAGTTGTCATTCTTGGACGCGATGACGCTAGCCACAATGCCCGAGGAGATAGGCTTGTTAAGTTCGAACGGAGGGACGTAGCTCTTGCCCTCGCGCATGCGGCCACGCATGTACGGGTCGACCGACAGCCACTCTGAGCGAAGTGCCACCTGGGGTCAGATAAGGTAAGCATTGTTTTAACCTTTTTGAGTGGGGGGCGAAAAGAACAGACGGCGGAGAGGTACCTCTCCGGGCTGAAGCTCAGAGGGGAGCGGCAGCTCGATGGTGTTGAAGGTGTCGAGTGTTGGCAGCCCGTTGGGGTACTGAGTGAGAGTAATGGCCTTGGTAGATGACGGGAGCAGCGACATGGTGTTTTACTTGTTCATCTCCAAGACTGTCATTTTATATATAATGCGGTGACCTAGCAGCGAACCGACGTCGCCGATCAGCAGGGTAACGGCGGTGAGTTACGCCGTAACGGCGAGATGGTGAACCAGTAGGAATGTTTCGGAAAGTGCAACTTTCATAAGTAAATTTTTTTGTTCCAATGGGATGTTTTATCTGCCCGCAAACCATTGTTGTTTGAAACCAGGCACCTAACATCAAGCACCTTTATTGTAGTGTAATGGTTCTTTCACGCCAAGTGTTATGGGGTGTATGTGAGAACATCTTGTTCCTCGGTGATGCTGTCAAACTGTTGTTCCAATTTGGAGTGAGGGTCATGATTATCTTCCACAGGCAAGATATCTTGCAGGAGTTGGATCAACCTTCCCTTGTCCAGCGTCTCTCTTTTGCCCAGGTTGTCTAAGAAGACCAGGCGCTTGAAGGGCTGGTATGTTGATATCTTCAATAAAGCAGAACTCACTACATTTCCTGCAGCTGAAGGTCCAGTCTTGGCTTTTCTCCCAGACATGGTTGCCCTTGAACTTGAGAAGACAATGCCTGATCCAGCGCTTGCCTTGCTTCCACCTATGCCTTGCTCAGAAACTGCCAATGGAGCAAATGAGGGAAGTGGGAAGGGGCACATAATGACAAGATGGCCAGGTAGGCTATGAAGCACCAGCATGAAATCTCCATTGTTCTGCAACAAGGCATCCACATGCTCCTTGGCAAAGAGAGGCAGAACCCTGATTACACTGCATCAGCATTCTTAATTTGCATGAAGTTGAAGGATGGGGAGGTACAGAGCTGGGCAAGAAGCTTGCCAAAGCGATTGAAGGAGTGGAGAGTCCACATCAGGAAGGTGTTCCATTGTGCGCCCATAAAGCCACTTGAATGTGGGATAGTCCACTCCATCAGCCAATAAAGAGGCTGCCACTGCTGGGTCTGAGTGTCGAGAATGCAGAGCATGTTATTTATGGGTGCCTACCACGTAGCAAGAGACCCACCTGGACCCACACAGAACAAGTGATTGACGTTGCTTCTAATTGGAGTGCTGCCAAGCCAGAGCTCAAGGGTGCTAGAGATGAGGTTGACCGCACTTCTCATACTACTGTGAGGCTGGGTTCAGAGTCAGCAGTGCTCCACCAGCTTGAGGTACGTTATGGGCATGTACCTGATCATTGAGGTGATACCATAGCAGCTGCAGTATGGCCCTCTTCATCTTGGGCCTATTCTGTCCAGTGTTGCTAACCACAACAAACTGCTGGCTCACAGTGCTCAGCCATTGGGCTTTGCTTATACCTGTGAACTTGATTCTAAACATGCCCTCCATGGTGGGCAACAAGAAGGCAAACTTGAAGGTTGTCACCGCTGAGTCCAAGTCTGTCCTTGTGGTAGAGCACATGATACGGTTGTTCAGCCCTACTTCCATGCCAGCCTGGTCCATGAGCCTCCAGTTGGGGGGCTCCTTGGGGTCTGAGCCACTCCATGAGACGCTGATACACAGGGCCTTGGGCTCATTGGCCCAAACGATGCTGAATGGCAGCTGCTGGCCTGGCTTGGCTTTCAGAAATAGGTTCTGCTGGGTCACCTGCAAGGTTGTGACAGGGGGTTGGGGGTCGACTTGCATCCTAACAAGGACTATGGCGTGGTGTCTAGCTGTTGGTGATGGTGCAAGCGAAATTGAGGAATAGAGTGCCATCTCTTGCTTTGGCTTTTTATGGTCTTTCGTGGTTGGCACATTGTGAAGCACGTAACAAAGAAAGCCATTGGCCAGGTTTTTGTTGTGTTGCGCGGATAGGTAGGGGATAACTTTGTGACATTGGCGAGGCACGCGGTTGGTCAAAGCAAGGTGACACACTTTGTCGACTAAGGGCCCTCAAGCAGAAAGTGAAGTGGGGGCGTCGCCGAATGTCTGGTAGTTGGCTCCCTCGCTCGCAAGGCTCACCGCGCTCTCCCTGACCCGCTTCCGGCTGAGGAGGTAGTTGAAGGGGAAGGGCGAGATAAGAGTGCTCAGGAAGAGAGCCCACACCGAGACCGAGAAGGCCAGCTCGGTCAACAGGCCCTTGTGGAAGGCCTCGGTCACCAGCAGGAAACCCAGCTCGCCCCGTCCCACCTGTCATCGGCAGTTCCATTTAAAAACGAAGAAAAGAGAGTAAAGAACGAAAAGCGAAATAAATATAGTAATAAATATAGTAATAATAAAAGTAATTAAATATATAATTAAAAACGAAAGAGAGGCGACGCTGACCATGGCCCAGCCGACGATGTCACTTTCCGCGGTCGATCGAGCAAAGACGCCTTTGTGAGGAGTAGAGGGGGGGAGAGTGAGTGTTGTGCGCCCACAGGCTGTCGATTAGGGCGGACCGCACCTGTGACATACTTGGCCAAGATGGAGACGACAGTGTAGACGAGTCCATAGCTGATGGCCTTGAGACCAAACAGCTCGCGCAGCGGAATGGCGAAGCCGATGCTGGCAAAGAAGAGCCTGCTCCATTTGACACGCGAGGCGGTCGGGTTGAGTTCAAGGGCCAGGCCTTCCCCAGTCAACAGTTTGAAGAAGGGAGAGAATGGGGGGAGGGGGCACTCACCCGGACAAGGCCCCTTCGAATGGGCCCACCTGGTGCTCCCACAACTCGGCGGCCCCCTGGACCTTGACGAAGGAGAAGCCAGCCATGAAGGCGCCCAGAAGGTAGGTGCTCTGCAGGAGGTCGGCCGTCATGGTCAGGGTGAGGCCGTAGGTCAGCATCAGGAAGACCAGCAGCTTCTGCTTCCAGTCGCTCGGCATGACGTCGGCCTGTTCGGGTGAGCGTGGGTCAGTGTGGATACCTACACGATGACAGTCTTTTGCGGGCGGCGGAGAGGCGAGCGGGCTGGTTACCAGTGGAAAGAAGCGCCAGAGGAAGGGGAACACCCAGTGCGAGACGCCGCCCACGATCAGCATGACCAGGGACGTGCCCAGCGGGATGCCGATCGCCTTGGCGGCTTCGCCCACGCCCAGGTTGTCGCCGCCCAGGTTGGCCATGATCGCCAGGAGCAGTAGCGACTGCGCCGCGTAGAGCGTGAGCCATGCGATTTTGCTCATCGAGCCGGAACGATGTGAGAAGTGGATTGGTACCAACACGTCATCGAGCATGGCAGCGGTGGTGATGAGGGACCCCAGCTGGGAGGTCTCCTCGCCGGCTTGCTGAAGCAGCTTCAGCGCTATCCCGATCGACGAGGGCGCCAGGGCAATACCTGCCGCCAGCCTTCCGAGTTATGGCAAACCAAGAGATAAAGCCTTCTCCTCCCTCAGGCCCAACCCCCACCATCTCTCAAGGGGGCTGGACCTCCATCTCCACAATTATATGAAAATCATAAAATCGTGTAGTACGATAAATTTGGATGATGAGGAAGATGGCGGCATACCCGGTAGTGGAATCGAAGCCAAGCAGAAGGAAGAGGCCCCAACCGGCCAAAACTGGGAGAGCGGTGCCCGTAACCCCTACACCAACGGCGCGCCAGCCGACCACGCGGAGAGTGTTGAGATCCATGTGCAGGCCGCCGCCTTCCACCAGGAGCAGCAGACCCACGAGGCCCACCAGCTCGAAGGCCTCCGTATGTGGCACGAGGTCCAGCAGTCCTGGCCCTAGCAAGAGTCCGACGATGATCTGCCCCACCAGGGGCGCGCGGACGAGCGCGAACAGCTCACCCGCCACCCAAATGGCCACGAAGAGGGTTCCTACCGGCAGCAGCGACAGTGCCTCCGTCATGTTGTGAGTACGTTGGTCGTTTACTACACGCTCCCCCTTTGTCGGCTTGCTCTCGCAGCTGCCGTTGTGCCGGAGTGCCGTATTTAATTTTTATTAAAAACGGAATTGCTAATTATCTAATTGTGAAAAACCAAGAATACACAAACCGAGTCACATGCTCTGGGGTCGCTCGACACTGAACAATGTCAGCCCACCCTATCAGCTCTATGTACGGTATTGTTCTTGCTTTTTGTATTATTATTAATTCATTTTATATTAATTTATGCAATTCATTGACGTCCAGGTGCTGGGTGTGCTGGTGGCAGTGAGCCTGCTGCAGCAAGCCGACCAGTGGGCCCTGCCCACGCTCCAGGCGTCCGGATTGCAAGTAGGTCCCAGTTCGGTCTGGTTTTAGTTGCGTGATCGGAAACTGGTGACACCAGTTGACCATCCCTCCCCTCGCGCAGTGCAATTCGTGCGGGAAAGAGAGCGGCGAGTTCTACCGACATTGCAGGGACCAGTGCCTCGAGCTCGGCGACATCGCCATGGGCCTCCTCACCGGACCCGCCTTCACATTCAGCGCCGTGCTCGTCAGCCTGCCGCTGGGCACGCGCCTCTTCTCGTCGCATTCGCCCAATCCCTTCCCACTGACCGCACTCGCGCGCTCACGCCCACAGGATGGATGGCGGACCGATGGCACCGAACGTGGCTTCTGGGCATCGGGCTCGTGATATGGAGCGCGGCCACCTTCCTGGCAAGCTTCAGCGACGCCTTCTGGCACCTGGCGGTCTCACGCGTCGTCCTGGGCATCGGCGGAGTACCCCAACCCCCCCCCCCTCCCTTTGTCGTGCACGCGCGCGTGCTGCAACGGCCCATGATCACTGAAGCTGCCATCCCGCAGGCCACCGTGGCGCCCACCGCATATTCCCTTCTGTCGGACTACTTCCACCCCAACAAACGCGCCCTCGTGTTCGCGTTTTTCACCATCACCATCTACTTGGGCGAATTGGTGTGCCCTCTCTCTTCCACTAGCCCGCTCCCCATTGCTGTGCTGCTTCCGGAGGGTGACAGTGGGGAGCGTTGCTGTGGTTGGGACAGATCGGGTTGCTCTCGGCCTTCATCAGCCAGCGGTGGAGCTGGCGCGTCGCCTTCGCAGCGTTGGGCCTGCCAGGTGTGGCCCATGACGTGGCAGAACACCCCAGTGGGCGAGCATGATGGACGACCTCTCAATAGAGCTTTGTGTGGCGCGTGGGGGGTCCAAAAGGGTTTGGCGTGGCCCTGCTGCTGGGCCTGTCCGTGCGGGAGCCGACAAGAGGCATGAGCGAACGATGGCCCGACGGCGGCGACGCGAGCGCATCCAAGCCTATCACTGACGACGAGTCCGAGCCCCCAATCGCCAGCGAAACCACTGGGCTCCACAGGCGCGCCCAGGCGTCGTTGCATAGCCCAGCCAAAGAGGCCGGCCCTGCCCGATGGATGGACGTCGTCGCCGGGATAGGTCACCGTCTGGCGTTCCTAGCTCGGCTGCCGGCCTTTGCGTCCCACTGCGTGGTGGCTGCCGTGCGCAACTGCGGTGGCTACGCGCTAGGGGCGTGGCTGCAGGTCTTTCTGGTGCGACGGCACGGCCTCACCCCGTCAGAGTTCACTCCATGGCTTATGGCCATCGTGCCTCTTGGTGCACCCTGTTCCGTATATTTTATTGAAGATTGTTATTTTAATTTTTATATCGTTTTTGGTAATGCTCAAAACACGTGTGCTTGTTCACTTATGGGTAGGGGGAGGGCTCGGAGCGACGCTGGGCGGTTGGCTGGCGGATACGTGGC
This sequence comes from Acanthamoeba sp. SK_2022b, assembly GCA_027943245.1. Lineage (NCBI taxonomy): Eukaryota > Discosea > Longamoebia > Acanthamoebidae > Acanthamoeba > Acanthamoeba sp. SK_2022b. The sequence continues at coordinate 26,735 of JANDJZ010000406.1, forward strand.
ACAAGCGGGACGTGCGGGGCAAGGCATGGCTGATCGCCGTGAGCCAGCTGGTCGCGTTTCCCTTCGTCTCCTTTTTCTTTCTCGTCGAGAGCGACGTGGCCTGCTTCATCCTCCTGTTCCCGGCCTACGTCTTTGCTGAGATGTGGTAGCCACAACCTCTCTTTCCTCTCTCTCTCTCTTGGTTATCCGTCTTCGGTCATGCCAACACAGTACACACATGCGCACGCACAGGTATGCGCCAGCGGCAGCCATCAGCCAAGACCTGGTCTTTCCGTCGCTCAGGGGCCTCGCTACGGCCGTCTACTTCTGCGTCGCCTCGCTCGGCGCGCTGGCCCCGCTGCTCGTGGGCGCGCTCAACGGCTGGCTCGACAAACGGGCGCCCTACCACCACCCGGACGACAGCGACCAAGACCAAGACGTGCTCGACCCCACCTTCCCGCTGGTGATAGTGGTCGGCGGGGCCTACCTGCTGTCGGGCTTGGGCTTCGCGCTCACTTCCCTCCTCATGCGCGCCCACAAGCAGCGCATGAACCGCGTCCTCTTCGCTGCCACTCCCCGTCAACGCGCGACCATCGTCGCGTCCGAAGACGAGGCCAGGGCCTTCCTGGGGTTCGCGTACCGGCGACATGCACGGGCAGAGTCATTCTGTGACGTGGACGCCTAGCCAAAAAAGAAAAACTAATAAAAATAAAATAATAAATTATATTTTTAAAGGATTATTTGGGTCGGCTCTCAGAAGACAAAGTAGCCCGACGTCAACGACTCGAGGAAGTCGAGCACTTCGGTGGCGTCGCGCAGGTGGAAGGCCGCCTGCTTGTTCTTCTTGCCCACCGAGGCGATCACGACCTCTGTCTGATGCCCCGCAGCGCCAAGAAGACCTTCCTCGCTCTCACTCTCGCTCTGCGCACAAAAGACGACATTCAATATCACCAACAACATTCTCGCCCTCATAAAGAACGAAAGCGAAAGGAGAACGAAAGCTCAAGGCACACCTCGCCACCACTCTCGGGGCACAGGCGCTTGTCCACGTTGTAGTTGAAGAGCCCACTCAGCGCCAGCGTGTTGTCGCCCAGGTAGAGCACAAAGTCCCACTTGGACTGGTGCGCGTTGGGAGGGAGGGGAGGGGTGGAGTGCGTGTGTGGGTGAGGGCTGCGGTGCACGGTGAGCGGAGATGAGAGGAGCCACGCACCTCCTTCTCGTTGCGCAGGATGTTGCGGATGAGATGAGCCGAGTTGATTCCGTTGGGGCCCACCTCGACCCGCATGTTGTCGGCGTCGATTCGGATCGGCCACTTGCCTGTCCGTCCAAAATGATATTATTAAAAAAAGAACGAATAGAAATAAAACATGAATGTAAATAAATAATAGAAAAATAAATTTGATTTTAAAGGAAAAAAGGTACCAAAACTGCCCTCCAGGTGAAGCTGAAGTTCACGAGCCTGCGCTCTGCCGTACTCGTTGTCGGACATCCTGGGTCACAGAGCAGGCAGAGAGAGAGAGAGAGAAGAGAGCGAACGAGGAGATGAGGACGGCAAGAGAAACACGCACGACACGCACGCGCACATGAACAAGCAAACACAAATACACGCACGCCACACACAGTCGCGCCATAATACGTACAGCGTGCTGTCGACAAAGAGAGAAAGAAAGAAGGAGAGGAGAGAGATGAACGGGATTAGCCTCATGGTGAGTGAGACCGAGAACAGATAATTTCAGTTGTGTGTGCGTAATGTTTGACGTGCATCATGTACGTGGTGTGTGCGTGATGTGCATCGTGATGCATCACCTATGTGTACGTGGTGTGCACAACAAACTGTGTGCGCGCGCCTGTCGCTTTCTCGCTTTACCTGTAGTGCCATACGAGGTGGTACTCCTTCACCTCCATCAGGCTGCCCGGTGTCCGCTCCGTGAAATGCTCAAATATTGGCTGTTTGGAAAGAGGAGAGAGTCGAGCGTGAGCACCGACTTGCGAGGTCGCGTGACAGAGAAAGAGGGAGGGAAGGAGCACCTTGATGGCGTCCATCCATGATAGGTTGATGTTGAATTCGGTGAGGCGTCGCCACTCGGTCGAGTGGGGCGGCCTTTTCACGCCCACCAATCCGTGGGTTAATGTAAAAAATCATCACAACAACAACGATGACACACGAGCGAAAGGAAGGGAGAGGACACCTGTAGAAGAAACCGTGCTCCGCGCCGAGCCCAAGCCCCGGCAGCGACTTGAACCATTCTTCCATCGTCTGTCGCTTGCGGCCGCTGGCGGAAAGAAAGAAAAAGAAAAAGAAAAAGAAAAAGAAAATCAAAAATCTGCGTAGCGGTGCCTGGCGGACGGCTCGTGGTGAGGGAAAGGGGAGGAGGGAGTTTGGCACCTGAGGATGACGACCACGTTGCGCGGGTCGCTGCTGAGCTTGGCCAGCGTGCGGAGCAACCGCTGGTCGGGGTGCCCCATGTCGGGAAGCGGGAAAAACGGCATGAGCGTGCCTGTGTTTCCATTTACACACGTAGAGGTCACTCAAATTGTAGTGCTTAAAATAATCAAAATATAAATTTAAAATATGTAAATAATAATAATAATAATAAAGCAATCATACCGTCGTAGGAGAACAGGAGGAGTCGTTTCTTGCGGGCGTGGTAGGACTGGAGCACGCGCATCGTGAGCCCCGCCGGCGATCGCTTCTCCATCTTCTCCTTGTTCTCGGCCTTGGTCTCCTCCCGGCCCATCTTGAGCGCGCCGACGAACCGCTCCGCCCACCGGGCCGCCGAGTTGCCTGGTTGTTTCGCCCACTCCCCCGGTCAGAGCAGGACAACCACAGAGATGGGGGGTAGGGTGCAGGTGGTTTACCCATGACGAAGTTGTAGAGGCTCTCGCTCTTCATCTGCCGCACCTCCGCGGGCATGGTGATGGCCTTGTGTATGGCGGTGGCCACGTCCTTGGCGTCCCACGGGTTGATCAGCAGCGCGCCACTGCCCAGCGACGACGCGGCCTGTCCCATAAATAATCATAAAAAATTGGAAAAAAATACCATAACACCAATAATAATAATAATGATAATAAATAATAATAAAATTAGTTTGCGCGACAAGAAGGCAAGTAGAGCAGGAATCGCGAGCGTACGCCGGTGAACTCGCTGAGGATGAGCATGCCGTGTCGCTCCTGCTGGCAAATGATGTACTCGAGCGCCTGCATCGATGCACGGGCGGCGGTGAGCGCTCCTCATCCAAGGGGGGAGAGTCCAGAGCGAAGCAGAAGAGCAAGGGGAGGGGCACCGTGGAGGGCATTCCGCCGCGGAGGGACGTGATGAGCTGTGCGCTCGCGATGGAGTACAGGGCACAGATATCCGTATCTGAATGTGTCCAAGATACACGGAGGAGTCAGTCCAGGTTTTGCAAATGAAATTTAAAAAATGCTGTTTTTTTTTAAATAAAATAAAAAACCGCAAAAATAAAAGTTATCCAAACAATGTTGTTTGGCGCACCTTCTACGGTGTGTGACATGTAGTGGATCGGCGAGTAGTCGGCCGAGGCGTACTGATGGTTGATACGACCCACCAGCTCGTCCACCTCCTTCTTCAGCTTCTTGTGCCGTCGGAGTTTGATGCGAGCGGGCAGCGCCACCTGCACCAATATCACCTGCCCAACAGAAATGACGTGCCATCAGCTACACACGCGGATCGGGCAGGAGGGCGAGGTTTAAAGGAGAAGTGGGCGAACCTTGCCCCGCCATTCGGGATACTTGTTGAAGAAGTACATGAGGCCCTGCAGTTTCTGCGGGATGCCCTTAACGTAGTCGAGTCGGTCAACGCCCAGCAATATCTTCTTGCCCGCAAACTTCTCTTCGAGCTGCCTTATGCGCTCCCTGTTCGTGTGTGTGTGTGTGTGTGTGTGTGTGTGTGTGTGTGTGTTACGTGTGTGTTGCGTGTGTGCGTTGAGTGCAACTGCGTCGCTGCACAGTGAAGAAAAGAGGAGGGAGGGACCTGACAGCGGGCGTTCGCAGCACGCCCTGCAGCTTGGACGGGTCGATGCAAGCCGGAAACACGTCCAACGCCGTGGTGCGCTTGTCGTCGACAAACACGCGGGAGGAGGAGGTCTCCAGGCCCATCACGCGCGTGCAGGCCTTGAGAAAGTGCGTGATGTACTCCAGCCTGGATCGGGCACGCAACGTGTGAGCCTAGAAGCGAAAACGAAGGGAGGGGGGGAGCCTTCGTTCTCTTAAAGCGAAGAAAGAGAGAAGGTGCACGCGTGTCTCCGTACGTTTGAAAGCCCACGAGTCGGCACGCGAGGAACCCGTTGAGCAGGTCCTCGCGCGCAGGCGACGGAATGATGCGATAGACCTCCGACGACGGGAAGGGAATGTGCAGATAGAAGCCTGGACACACCATCAAACGAGCGTGAGCGTCGTCATCGTCATGACTGATTGATCGATCAATCGATCGATTAGTCGTGATGCGAGTCGGCACCGATGCGCGCGCGAGGGATCTTGGCTTGCACGTAGCTCGGCACCAAGATCGTGTGGTATTCGTGCACCCAGATCAAGTCATTCGGTTGCAGCGAGATGGACTGCGCAAATGGAAAAAAGAAACAAAATTTAATAAATAAATAACTAAAATGTACAAATAATTTTCGAAAGAAAAAACTCGGATACGACTTGGGCGATGTGTGTGGTAAAGGGCAGGGGACAAGGGGGACACCTTGAGCAGGGTCTGCGCATAGAGCTGGTTGACGAGCTTGTAGGCCGCGTAGTTCTTTTCGTCGTAGTCCAGACTCGGCTTTTGGTAATGAAACAATGACCACACCATGCCTGGCCACGCCACACGCTCTGGTGAGTGGGCACGTGGCAAAAATAAATAAATAAATAAATAAATAAAAATGCGTAGACTACCGTTGGAGAAGTTGTTGTGTGCGGCGATGACATCGTCCTTGATCCACACCGGGATGCAGCCGTGCTCGTCAATGCATCGTCTTGTCAACTGGTTTGGGTCAGTACACCCACAGTGTGCACGTGCATGTAGCCATTATCGTGGCCTTGGGAGCAGTGAATGCGGACCTCCTCCCTGTCGTGCGGGTCATCGACGTAGACCTCGGGCGTGCCCACCCACAGCACCGAGCTCTGCGGAAAGGCCGCAAGCCCGTTCTCCAGCAGCTGCGTGACCTGCGTTCACCACAAAACGCGTGTGAGAATGGGCCCGGCATGCCCCGGGGCACACACATACACACACCCAGTAGTGCTGGTATATTGAGTAGCGTGGCACACAGACGATGCACACGCCGACCAAACATGTAACAGATAGTCACAAAGCGGGGTAGGGGAGCTCTTACGAGTCCTTTCATGACGTCCTATACGTAAAATGTACGCACATGGAGGAAATACAGGAGAATAGGCGCGAGGGTGAGGGAAGACGATTATATATATGTTACAATATTATTTTTTATAATAAATATAATAATCTAATAATAAAACCATAAAGAGAAATGAGCTGGCCAGTTATACCTTCATGACTAGCTTTGTCTGGCGCTCCAGGCGCCACCGCTTCTTCTTGCCGCTGCCGCTATTCAGCTCCTTGAGCTCGCGCTCGCGCTCCTCGCTCTCCCGCTCGATGCTGCTGATGGCGCTGCCGCTCGACAGCGGTGGCACCATGTAAGCGTCGGCGAAGAAGCTGGCACTTGTGCCTCCCACGTCGGCAGCGCCGCCGGCACGATGATCGAACCGAAGGTTGTGAGCGTTGTAGGCCAGGCCAAAGTCCTCGAGAGCGCGCTCGTGGTCTGGATGATGTTGCTGCTTGAAGCCGTGATTGATGGGGCTACGCGATCGTTTTACCACCGTGCCCTTGCCGTTGCGTGGACCTCGCGCGGTGGCCCGTCTAGGAAGAGGGACGCCGTGGTGGTGATGGCCGTACATGGACGATGTGGAGGTAGAAGACGATGATGAAGATGACATGGTGACGGAGTCCATTGAGGGATTCTCGTCGAGGGAGGCGATATCCATGCCATCCATCCTTGTTCTATGTTCTGCACCTTCTTCGAGGGTGATTTCGAGGGGCAGACGATAGCTGACGACGATTATGCGACCCTCGCTCTTGAATTTCTTGGGCGGCGGCGATGTGCCCGCGGCGGCCTGCGTTTGCAGGTCCATCTCATCATCCGCCTTTCCTTTGTCCTTCCGCTTCATGTCGTTCGATTCCATCTGCTGCTGCTTCCGCGAATCGAAGGCCAATTTGATCTCTCGCCGCTCCGCTCCAGATTTC
>JANDJZ010000407.1:0-33544 GCA_027943245.1 Acanthamoeba sp. SK_2022b
AACATCGCGGAGCTGCTGCGCTTCATTGCGTGGACTCTCACCAACGACGAGTACGCGCCACTCCTCCTGTCCACGCCCCCGCTACACATACGCTGCACTGTTTGACCTGACAATCGCCCGCGCGCACGTTAAAGGGCATCGAATCTGGCAATCTCCAACGGAGCGGTGCCCATCGACGTGAGCCTGCGGAAGAACATCATCGATGTCTTCAGAAAGGTCGAGTGCAACGGCGAACCGGCGTCAAACACGTCGTACCTCATCGCAACGGGCCCTCCGCTTCCGATCTACTCGGGGTGGACGGTCGGCTACTCGACCACCCAGGCCACGTTCAAGTATTTTGGCTCGACGTCGCTGCAGGCCAAGCAGCAGCTGAGCACGTTCGACGAACAGTTTGGCATGACGAGCGACGGCCTCGAGGATGAGTGGTACACGAAGATCGACGACGTGGCCCTCATGCCCGCCACGATCTACGCCATCGTGCCAGGTGCCCCCCCTCTAGTCTATGGAGTAAAGAGTGAATAATAATAACAATGCGTGGTCTCTCCGGCCGCCGTCGCAACTGTTGGAATAACGTAACAGGCTACAACATGCGCGAGCTGGACGGAATGGAACTGGTGCTTGACTTTGACACCATCGCTGCCATCTATCTCGGGTACTCACCCCTTGCCACCGCCCATGTCCAATTTTCATGATTACTGCCTGTACGCATAACAACTTGGCTCAAGTGGCGTCCGATGCACAAAAATCCCTTCTACGCAGGGATATCACGATGTGGGACGACGAGCGCATCAAGGCCCTCAACGCGCCCGAAGTGGCCGCCGCGCTGCCCACGCAGGCCATCCGCGTGGTGGTGCAGACGGTGGCGACGGCCACCACGCAGCTCTTGGCGACGGCCACCACGCAGCTCTTCACCACCATGCTCAACGCCACGGTGCCCCAATTTGCGGCCCAGGTGGGCGCCGGATCGCTGGTGAGCTTCCCGGTGGCGTCGAGCAACACGACGGTCTTTTCCAACGGCATCACCGACCTTGCCAACAACCTGGCAGCCACGGATTACGGCTTCGCTTTCGCCACCCAATACGACGTCGTCCTGGTGCGCATACCTCGCGTGCTCTCTGTCATCAGTTCGTCATTGATGCACGGCATTGGCATCAGCTCATTGTGTAAATTGGGCGGATTGGGGGGGGGGGGGTTATGCAAATCATGACAGACGCGCACGCTGGATCTGGCGAGCCTGCGGCGAAGCGATGGGACCGTGGTGCGGGCCAACTCGACGTCGATCGAGAGCGCCGTGAGCAGCTACTTTGCAGCCAATGCCGATCCGGCCTTCAACGGCATCATCCTCAGTGCGTGGCCAACTCCCCCGCTCCAGCTCTCTCTCTCTCTGTGTGTGTGTGTGGGTGTAGTGCGGTGACCAACGAAGTTGGTTGTTGGTGCGACGCTGTGGTGGTGGGAGAGCAGGCGGAGGCAGCGAGAGCTGGCCGTTGGCGACATTCGGTTCGTTCATCTACCACAGCCGCAGGATGGAGGACTGCAGCAAGGCGCAGGCGTTGGCCTCCTTCATCTACTGGACCCAGACCAGCGCCGCCTCGCAGCAGATCGCGAATAGGTAAAAACACCACGCCCAAGCGTACTCTGCTTGTGGTGGTGGCCGAGTCATTCCATTCATTCCTCCATCGAGCGCACAACTTACCTAATCGTGGCACGCCACAAATTGGGTGATGGCAGGCAAGGCTTCATTCTGGCCTCAGGTGATCCTACGGTGCAGCGCCGGCTGCTCAACCAGATGAAGGCGTTCTCGTGCGACGGGGTGGCGGTGAGCCAGCTGTACGGGTGCATCAACGACGGCGCGCTGTGCTCGGACATGGGCGCCTGCGTCAACAACGCCTGCGTGTGCGACACCGGGAGGAAGGGCCAGTACTGCGAGCAGCTCGACGCCAGCAGCTCCTCCTCGGACGCCACTGTCACCGTCGTCGGTTCGTCCACCTTGCCTCTGCCCATTCTCTTCGTCAAACCGCTCCCTCACATGGTCCAACGCTTGTTGTTGTTGTCTACACAGCCACGGTCATCCCAGTGGCGGTGGTCGTCCTGGTGGTGGTCGCGTGCTTGGTGGCCGTGGTCGTGGTGGCGCTGCGGTTCAGGAACAGCAAGTCGGACGACTGGGAGATCAACTACGACGAACTCGAAATCGGCGAACAACTGGGCGCCGGTATGCCTGAGCCTCCCCCTCCCATTCGAACCCAGAGTGTGGGGGGGGGGCGTATGCCTGCGCCCCCCACTCTGGGTTCGAATGGGCGTGAGAGTTCAAGGTCTCATTGTTGTGCCTGGCGTGTGCACAGGCGGATACGGTGAGGTGCACAAGGCCGTGTGGAAGGGCACCGAGGTGGCCGTCAAGGTCATCGCTTCGGAAAAGATCACCAAGGACATGGAGAAGAACTTCCAAGACGAGGTGTGACCTCTCCCTCCCCCTCACCACATGCTCCCACCGACAGCGCCTCACCAACCATCTTGGCGCAAACCCAACGGAATGCAGGTGAGAGTGATGACTTCGCTGCGGCATCCGAACGTGGTGCTGTTCATGGCGGCGTCGACCAAGGCGCCCAAGATGTGCATCGTCATGGAGTACATGTCGCTCGGCTCCCTCTACGACGTGCGTCTCCCCGCCTCCCTCCTCCCGCCTCCGGTTTGCTCTTGCAACTACGATCAGCCAGTGGCGCTAACGATCAATTTGATCATTATATTCTATGTGGCGACCATCTTCATCATGCATCATGTATCATGATAATTGTGGCTGGGAGGCAGTTGCTGCACAACGAGCTGATTCCAGAGATTCCGTTCGTGCTCAAGGCCAAGATGGCCTACCAGGCCTCCAAGGGCATGCACTTCCTCCACTCCTCCGGTACACCCATCATCCATCATCATACGGGCCGTATATATCACAAAGGGACAACAACAACTCACACCATCCGTTACAACGAGCACAGGGATCGTGCACAGGGATCTCAAGTCGCTCAACCTGCTGCTGGACTCCAAGTGGAACGTCAAGGTGAGCGACTTTGGCCTCACCAAGCTCAAGGAGGACGTGCAGCAGAAGGGCGGCAACAACAACAAGGAGATCGCGGGAAGCGTGCACTGGACGGCGCCGGAGGTGCTCAACGAGTCGGGCGAGGTGGATCTCATCCTGGCCGACGTGTACTCGTTCGGCATCATCCTGTGGGAGCTGCTCACTCGCGAGCAGCCCTACTTTGGCATGAGGTCCCACTCTCCCTGTCCACCCAATCACGCCGCCCCCGCTTGAAGCCCAAGCAGCTGCTGACAAGAATTTCTCTCTCTCTCATTGTGTGTGTGTTTGTGTGTGTGTGTGTGTGTGTGTGTGTGTGTGTGTGTGTGTGTGTGTGTGTGTGTGTGTGTGTGTGTGTGTGTGTGTGTGTGTGTGGGCGAGGGCAGTCCGGCGGCGGTGGCGGTGGCGGTGATCCGCGACGGCATCCGGCCGCAGATGCCAGAGGCGCCGGGCTCGTGTCCGGCCGAGTACGAGGAGCTCATCACGAGCTGCTGGCACACGGACCCGGTCATCCGGCCCACGTTCCTCGAGATCATGACCCGCCTGTCGGCCATGCACGGCGACTCCACCTCGGGCGGCGTGACCTCCTACACCTCCAAGACCTCGACCTCCTCTTCCTCGGGCGACTCTGGCGGCGGCCGCGCGGGGACAGGGGCGGCCAAGAAGAACCTGTACGGGTCGTGGACGCTGCCGTCGACCAACGGGTCGTCGACGTCGACGGGCTCGTCGTCGTCGTCCAACGCCTCCAAGAACCTCTCGGCCGCGCACATGGCCACGGGCGCCGTGAGGGCGCCCGAGGGCGAGGTGGCCATCGTGTTCACGGACATCACGCGCGCAGCCTCGCTGTGGGAGTTCAACGCGGCGGCCATGCGCGACGCCACGCTGATCCACAACGAGACGCTGAGGGCGGCGTTGAGGCGGCACCGGGGCTACGAGGTGGTGTTCATCCGCGATCGGAACAGCGGCGAGGGCTCGTTCTGCATGGCCTTCCAGCACGCGTCGGACGCTCTGGCGTGGTGCTGCGATGTGCAGCTGGCCCTGCTGGAGGCCTCGTGGCCGGAGGCTCTGCTGGAGCACCCCGGCGCGGCGGAGGAGTGGGGCGACACCGACGATCGGTATGGCCCCCCCCTCATGCATCTGTGTCACACACACACACACACACACACACACACACACACACACACACACACACACACACACACACACACACACACACACACCAACGACTCACCACACGGTTGTGCTGGTGGTGGCTGTGGCTATGTGTGGGGGAACAGGGTGCTGTACAAGGGACTGCGGGTGAGGATGGGAGTGCACTTGGGCATGGCCAAGGCGGTGCGCGATCCGATGACGCGGCGCGTGGAGTACATCGGGCCGGTGGTGAACGCGGCGGCGCGCATCACGGCCATGACACACGGCGGCCAGATCGTCATGAGCCATGCCGTCCACGAGAAGCTCTCCGCCGCTCCCGCCACTGCTGGCGCCGCCGGAGGAGGGGAGGCCGCGGGCGAGCCCAAGAGCGCCGCCTCAACCGGAGCTGCCGCCGCTGCCGGAGGAGGAGCGCAGCAGGGTCGAGTGGTGTGTCTGGGCAAGTTCGAGATGCCAGACGTGCCTCAAGGTATGCCCATCTCTTCGTCATCCTCGACTCCGATACTCCCCTCTCCCTCTCTTCCCTCACTGATGATGGCCACGTCACACATCACCCACCACACATATACACAGGAGCGAGGCTGTACGAGATGAAGGTCAAGGGCCTGGAGGGCCGTTTCTTCGGTGGCGTGACCGACAAGGACGTCGAGGGCACGTCGTCGTCGTCCGGCGGCGGCCCGTCGAGCGGCGTGTCCGACGACCGCAAGCACAAGGACAAGGAGGTCGAGCACGCCAGCTACACCAGCGGCGCAGCCTCATCCGATGGGCGCGGCGAGATGCAGACGGCGGTGGGCGAGGGCATGATGTTCAAGGAGGACACGTTCCTCACGTCGGCCAACCTGTGCCGATGGATCATCGACTTCCACGAGATCCAGGTGGGCAAGCAGGTCGGGCTGGGCTCGTACGGCGTGGTGTTCCGCGGCAAGTGGAAGGGCGTCGAGGTGGCCGTCAAGCGCTTCATCAAGCAGAAGCTCGACGAGCGGCGCATGCTCGAGTTCAGGGCCGAGATGGCCTTCCTCTCGGAGCTGCACCACCCCAACATCGTGCTGTTCATCGGGGCGTGCGTGAAGAAGCCCAACCTGTGCATCGTGACCGAGTTCATGAAGCAGGGCAGCCTGCGCGACATCCTGGCCAACAACGCCATCAAGCTCGCGTGGAAGCAGAAGCTGCGCATGCTGCGCTCGGCGGCTCTGGGCATCAACTACCTCCACTCGCTCCATCCGGTCATCGTGCACCGCGACGTCAAGCCCTCCAACTTGTTGGTCGACGAGAACTGGAACGTGAAGGTGGCCGACTTTGGGTTCGCGCGCATCAAGGAGGAGAACGCGACGATGACGCGGTGCGGCACGCCGTGCTGGACGGCGCCGGAGATCATCCGCGGCGAGAAGTACGACGAGCGCGCCGACGTGTTCTCGTTCGGCGTCGTCATGTGGCAGGTGGTGACGCGCAAGGAGCCCTACGCCGGGCGCAACTTCATGGGCGTGTCGTTGGACGTGCTCGAGGGCAAGCGGCCGCAGATTCCCGGCGACTGTCCGGCCGAGTTCCGCAAGGTGATGAAGAAGTGCTGGCACGCGTCGGCCGACAAGAGGCCCACCATGGAGCGCGTGGTGGCCTTCCTCGACAAGGAGATCGGCGACGACGACACTGCCGGTGGCGCTCCCAGCGGCCTCAACATGGCCTAAAGCGCGGCGCATTCGGCGCCAAATTGTAACATCGAGTGTACTCACTTGAGCGAACAAGTAAACCTCCTGTTGTGCTCTACAGTCCCAAGCTCAAAACGGATACAATCAACTTCTATCTCCACCATTTTGTTCACTTTGGTGATGGTGATGGTGTTGTGATGTTGTGGTGTTATTGTGGTGACGGTGTGGTGTGGTGGTGTTATGATGTTGTGTTGTGGTGATGGTGTGGTGTGGTGGTGTTATGGTGTGGTGGTGTGGTGAGTGTGGCCTCATTTCAAGGATTGGGCCTGGATTTAGCAAGAGGGGCTGTGCCGCAGATGAGAAGGCCCTTACTCCGCCGAATTTCTGCACACCGGCCAATCAAAATCTCTTCTTCTTCCTTGAACCTGTTTACCACGAGAAACTCCCTTTGCTGCGGTCCTCGGCAAAACGATAACTATTCGAACCAGACTGCTGTCGCATATGAAGAAGCCTGCTGTGGTACCCCAGATGCCGAAAGCCACGGCAGACCAACTCATGGCGGCCGTGGTCCAGGACGACAGAGCAGGACTGCTCGCCCTCTTCGATGGTACAAGCCCCCCCCCCCGCTCAACATGCACTGCGCAGCAGTGCGCTCAATGCTGATTGTTTTTCCAGAGGGCCTGGATGTGAACGCGAGAGACGCCGTGGGTGGGTGGCCGTTGCTGGCCGCTGTAGAGCGTCAGAACGTGGCTATCACGCAGCTGCTCATCGAACACGGCGCTCGCCCTGTGGCGCACAAGAAAGGGCGCAAGAAGCGGACAGAGCTGCACGCGCTGGCCGAGGCCCAGCAGGGACCCTTCCCTCGCCCGGTACCGTGCAACTCACTAACTACTCCCTCATTGGCTTTCGCCTGGTGCGTGCTGAGATGTGACATCGCCAGACACAAGCGACCGGCAGTCTAAGCTGGCTGAGCGGCATTGCCACAAAGTGGCTTTCGCCGTCGTCAGCGGTGATCAAGCTCTGGTCACTGCTGCTGAACGCTGGAGCCAGTGCCACGTCGTACGCTGTCTGTCTTTGTTATTATATCTGTCGACTCACGACACACACGACACACGACACGCCGGCACTACTCACGCGTTGTCCGTGGCCACCGCGCAGCTTGGACGGCACGGGAGCTACTCCGTTCCACCTGGCCTGCGCCAACGGCAACTGGCCGGCGGTCGATTTTCTCCTCCAAGGTAGGCACGTAGACCGCGGCTACGGCGTCAACATGCGCGACGATCAATGCCAAACGCCGCTGCACTACGCCGCGCGCCACGGCGACGAGGGCGTGGTGACACTGCTCCTTGCACATGGCGCCAATGCGCTTGCGGTGAGCCATCACGGCGACGCCTCGCAGGTGCATATCCTCCCTCGTGCCGCCGGTGGGCCGAGCTCTCTCTTATCTCTGTCTTTCGCTCTTTGTTCTTTTGCTAGGTGGCTCGGGGGGCCGGGCACGCCTATCTGGCCGACCTGCTCAAGCGCCACTCTGAGATGGCGTGCCCCCTGCTGTGTATGCCCACGGAAGTGCTGGTGTGCGTGATGGAATGTCTGGAGCCCTACGATCTGTGTCGTGTTGCTCAGACCTGCTCCGTACTTCTGCAACACAAACCGCACATGGGCGCGCACGCACAAAACACTTACACCGGTGTATGGGCCAGGTGCTGGATCAACTGAGCAGTGCCGACTGCATTTGGCGTCGGTTCTGTGATGCCAGATGGCCCGACGCCCCTGGCGTGTTGTGGAAGACCCGCTACATGGAGTGGCTAAGGCCTCGGCTCCGGCGCTTTGCCCGTAAAAGATGTAAGTTCGGCGTGCATTGCCTGCGATCAAATCGGACTGATTGACTTTGTGGCATGTCTATCCGTGAGCAGCAGCAGCGACAGTAACCAATCCAACAAGCCAAACCGCGCCACCGACGCATTGTGCGGGTCTACTGAAGTTCGTGCTCTGCGGTAATGCTGGTGCGTCACGTTTGGCTCCTCTGATCTGGCACTTGCTTGGCGCATGTCGTGCAGTGTTGTTCTTCTCTGATCAATGCGGGGCTCTTGTCGGCCTGCGCCTGGGTTCAGGTGCGGGCAAGACCGCTCTAACGACTCGGTACTTGGACAACTGCTTCCAGCCCCACGCATTCTCCTGCGGCATTGGTTTCAGCTCGAAGGTGATCACCGTCGAGGGACAGCCCATCACGCTTCAACGTGCGTTGTAGCTTGCCACCCACAATTTCGATTGGCGAAGATATAATATACACGCGAAGTGACAATACGACAAAACGTGAGAGGTAACACGACACACGTAGTGTGGGACACGGCCGGGCAGGAGCGCTTTTATAAAAAGATGTCGAAGTTCTACTACCGAGGAGCCGATGGGGTGCTGGTGGTCTACGACATCACCGACCTGGACTCGTTTCATCACGTCAAGCCATGGGTGGACAGCATGGTCGACGCGGTGAGCGACACCTTGGACGCAGACATGCCAGCCGTGATGATTGGTACGATCATCCCATCCATCAAGTGTTTCTTCCCTCTTGATTGGAAGCCGAGCCGAGAAGAATGTTCTTACAGACGGGGCTCTATTTGTTGCGTGTTGTGCGCGTCACCTGTGTCGGCAAGCACAGTGGGAGCCAAATGCGACCTGGAGGAACAGAGGCAAGTGACTGCAGCCGATGGCCTGGCCCTCGCGCTCGAACTGGGCGCCCTGTGGACAGAGACCAGTAGCTTGACCGGCAGCGGAGGTGCGCCAACTTGTGTGTGCGAACAACGCAGGCGCCTGCGACTGACAGTCAGAGTGCCCTCACCACCGCAGTACGCGAGGCGTTAGAGAGCTTGGCCAGGTCCGTGCTGTTGGGCGAGCTGCGGGCGGCGAGCTTCATCAACAACGGCGGGTGCCATATGCCTGACCACGATCTTTTGTGCCGGCTCTGTGACAACGCCGCTGCGCAGGAGGACTGTATGCTTCAATGAACCGGTGAGCACCAAGTTCACAGCCTTCACTGACGTGCACAAGCCAATGAGGCACATGTGATGGGCTTCTTCTACTTCCTATGTGGGCCCGAACAGAACAACATCATGCCTCCTGTTCTGTTTGGGTTGGCAGAGGCAAGCTCCTTCAGGATGCCCAGGTCTGTTGTAGTTAGTGTACTGATGGATCTCTAGTGCACATGAGATTTTATGTGTAGAATGAGCATGTCATTCTAATATTCCAGAATAATATGCGGTGCGCTATTGTGATGAATTTAAAGGAGGTGGCGTGGATCGAACCTTCGAGATATCAGCGTCTCGCCGCGCATCTTAGGGCGACCCCGGTTGGTTGCAAGACATGCAGCGGAACCGAAGCAGCAAAGGGCTCTGTGGGCAAGGAGTCTGAGAGTGGTGGCCATTTAGAAGTGAAGCGAGAGAAGGATGGCCGCCCGAGAAAAGTCGTGAGGTGGCGAAGGCGTTGGATGAGGGGAGGCGCCATTGGCCAGTGAGGTCGTTTTATACCTCCCCCTTCCTCGTCTTCTCATCATTCAACTCATCTCGCCTTCCAGCAACTGATAGCGACCACGAGAACAACAATGGCTTTCCTTCCCAACTGGCTCGTCATGGCGATTGCCGCTGCGCTCGCCATTATGTGCGCTGTTGCGCAGTCGCCTGCCCCTTCTGGCCCTTGCGCTGGCGGAGCGTTCCCTGACGCCAACCGATGCTGCCCTACCTCCATCAACGGAGTCGACTTTTACCGTGACGCCCGTGGCTGCTATCCCACGCGTCTCCCCAACAACCAGGTCCTCTACGCCGATGTGAGCGGGTACTTCCACCCTCCCTTCTGCGCAACAGCACAGAACCGACCTGACCACTCCGCGGTGGTGATGGCGGGCTTACAGATGCTACCCGAACGCTCAGGGAGTCTACAACACTGGCGGTGCTTGCCCCGCCGGCCAGCAGTGCGCTCCCACCTGTGTGCCCACCGCTGTTCCCACACCCAGCGCTTCGGCCTCTCCCTCCTCCAGCCGTCGTACGCCTTGCCTTACTCGCCCTCTCCTGTGTTCTTGGATTGACTTGTACTCGGTGTTGATTGCTTGACCTTCTGCTGTCGTGTGGCGGTGTAGCGGCGTGCCCGGCCAACTCGCAGAGGGACGTCTCGGGCTGCTGCCCTCGCGCCTTTGGTGCCTCGCTGTTCTACCGTGACGCTCGCGGCTGCTACCCGATCTCCACCAACGCTGGCGTGCTGTACGCCGACGTGAGCGGCTGCTACCCCGATGTGAACGGTGTCTACAACAACGTCGGCTCGGCCTGCCCTGCTGGTCGCCAGTGCGTGCCCGCCTGCGACTAAGCTCGTAGCTTCAAGGACGCTGGCGGAAAAGGGCTCCCACCGTGAGCGCGAAGATCATCCACTTCGACCTCTACCACCCCAGCATTATCTCTGCCGCCCTCATCTCCAAACTGTTGTTCTTTTTAACAAACCCTTGCACTTCTTCTTCAAATACACCACACCAGAGTCTCCCAACAATTCACAAAAGAGGTCAAGAGATAGAGGGAGGAGTCACTCGTGGTTCGTGGTTCGATACCATTACGTTTCTGTGACACACGCGAACCAACAAATGAACGGAAGAGTGAAACAGCGGTGATGCTGTCACCATTGTTACCCTCTGGACTGGAAGTCACAATCAAACTACGGCAGTCTGCCTGCATGCCAAGAAACCTTTACTACCCTTAGCAGATGCCGGAGGGCTCAGTCTGGAGGAGTTGTTGAGATGAAGTTCGACGACACAACCGATCTCAGCGAGCACACGTGCGTGCGTGTGTAGGCACACGTATTTCATGGTCCAGGACCAAGAGCTACTACATCAATGGAGCAGAGGCACACGGATACGTGAGCTGGAAGTCGAGATCCACGTGTCTGTTACTAGGGCGACAGGGATGGAGTGCGCCAATGTTGTCGAGGCCGCGGGTGCGCCACTCGAACAGCCCGATGGACCTCACCAAGTCTGTGACCGGGACGAATTGTGACACATACGGAAACAGCACAGACCCACGGTGACCACGTAGGTGGTTGGTCGATATATTTTTAAGAACAAGGAACGACCAATGCCACTTTTTTCTCCGGGGCGTTGATGGGTTTTGACGTCCTGGCCATAAAACTGGCCAACTGATCCTCTCCTGGCCCACTGTACCCTACAACTTACTACACACACACACACACCGCCAACTTCTCCCTCTCACCATGCAGTGTGCCTTGAGGGTTGTGGTCATCTTGTCCTTCCTCCTCCTGCACTCGGGCGGTACGCCGTCGTACACCAGGTCGAATAGAATCCAAGTTGCTTACCTCGCAGCATTTTTGGCCCTCGCGAAGCAGCGTTCAGCGTTCAGCTGTACGGAGGCGGTACGGCCAACCCTCAGGCCGTGTTCGACGCGTGGACCAAGGCCTACCTTTACGTTCGCGACGATGTTGGGTACACGCCATATATAATTCCCTTCACCGCCGGGGAGGAAGTTGGGGATCACATAGACGAGGTCGCACTTCCTTCTTAACCACCTTTTTCCAAACGTGTCCAGCATCTCGTACTCCGGTTCCACCGTTGTGGCGGGCCTTGCCGCCTACAACCGCCAAGATGTGGTTTGTGCCCTTCGTTTGTCCTGTTCCTCATACCACTAAGCCACCAGAGAAGAGGTGTCCATTTCTCAACCTCGCTGCTCTACGCTAGGACTTTGTGAGCACGGACCGAGGCATTTCGGCTGCCGATTCGAGTGTCTATACCAGCCTGCTCCAGTTCCCTCTCTTCGGCCAGGCCATGGTGGTCACCTACAACCTTCCCTCCCTCAACTCCACCGACCGCATTGTAGGCCCCCCAAAGCTCCACTGTTACTCGGCCGAGGGATTTTCCAAGTACTCACGTGGCGCGGCCTGTGCATGGAAACGATAGGTTCTCGATCGGAGTGTGCTGGGCGCCATCTGGGCGGGTGACATCACCGTGTGGAACGACCAACGCATCAAAGATCTCAACACGCCTACCCTCGCTGCCAAGCTGCCCGCCGCCAACATCATCCTGGGCTACAACGTTAACAACAAGCTCTCTTTTGCCGCCGTGTTCAAGGCAGCCCTGTCGAGCTTCAGCGAGAGCTTCCGTACAGCCCTCGCCACCGCCGGTGACTCATTCGCCCTCATGCCGCCCGCCCTGGCCGGTCACGCCTTCGAGGCTGGAACCAAGGCCAGCGATCGCATGGCGTGGTTGAAGGCACGTGGGCTTCGTGCGCTCGTGCTGCTTCTCTATTGACTTACTTTTTATATATAGAACACGACGAACGGGATGACGTTCGTGAGGCTCGCCGACTGCACGGCCAATGGCCTGCCGTGGGTCAACATGATCAACAAGGCCGGCCAGAGTGTGGAGCCCAGCGTAGAATCGGTGCAGGCGGCCATGAGCCAGTTTGCGGCCAACATCAGCGCCGGCAACCTCACCATCGACATCGTCGACGCCGGCGGCGACGAGTCATGGCCGCTGGCCTACCTCACCTTCTTGGCCATCAATCGCAGTGCGACAGCGCTCGACTGCACCAGCATCGTGGAGCTGCTGCGCTTCATTGCGTGGACTCTTACCAACGACGAGTACGCGCTCCTCCTCCCATTCCTCCAAAGCCACCGCCGCACCGATGGTACTCTGTTTGATCTGACAGTCGCGCACACGTTAAAGGGCATCGAATCTGGCAATCTCCAACGGAGCGGTGCCCATCGACGTGAGCCTGCGGAAGAACATCATCGATGTCTTCAGACAGGTTGAGTGCAACGGAGAACTGGCGTCAAACACGTCGTACCTCATCGCAACGGGCCCTCCGCTTCCGATCTACTCGGGGTGGACGGTCGACTACTCGACCACCCAGGCCACGTTCAAGTATTTTGGCTCGACGTCGCTGCAGGCCAAGCAGCAGCTCAGCACGTTCGACGAACAGTTTGGCATGACGAGCGACGGCCTCGAGGATGAGTGGTACACGAAGATCGACGACGTGGCCCTCATGCCCGCCACGATCTACGCCATCGTACCAGGTACCCCCCATCTCCCCCGTGATCACTCTTCTTCTTGTCTTGCAGATAGTCGAAAATATCAAGAATCAAGAATGGATTGATGATCGCAACTGAAAACGAACAAACAACAATCACAGGCTACAACATGCGCGAGCTGGACGGAATGGAGCTGGTGCTTGACTTTGATACCATTGCTGCCATCTATCTTGGGTACTCGCGCTTGCCACCGTCCGTTAGTGTGACGTTATGTGCTTCCGACAACACCGCTCATCTGGCGTCGATGCAAACGTCCACGCAGAGAGATCACCATGTGGGACGATGCGCGCATCAAAGCCCTCAACGCGCCCGAAGTGGCCGCTGCGCTGCCCACGCAGGCCATCCGCGTGGTGGTGCAGACGGTGGCGACGGCCACCACGCAGCTCTTCACCACCCTTCTCAACGCCACGGTGCCCCAATTTGCGGCCCAGGTGGGTGCCGGATCGCTGGTGAGCTTCCCGGTGGCGTCGAGCAACACGACGGTCTTGGCCAGCGGCATCAACGACCTAGTCACCAAACTGGCAGCCACGGATTACGGTTTTGCTTTCGCCACTCAATACGACGTCGTCCTGGTGTGCTTCTCGCTCTCTGACTATTGGTCGTTAGTAGACGACTTGGCTTATCACTGTGCTCGTGTGTATGACGTAAATCTCGACAGACTCGCACGCTGGATCTGGCGAGCCTGCGGCGTAGCGATGGCACGGCGGTGCGGGCCAACTCGACTTCGATCGAAAGCGCCGTGAGCAGCTACTTTACGGTCAATGCCGATCCGGCCTTCAACGGCATCATCCTCAGTGCGTATCCACCACCATCCATGCTCTAGCTCTTTATCTCTCTCTCTGTATGTGTGCGTGTGAGTATGTGAGTCTCTGGCTGTGTCTGTGTGTGGTGTGAGCGGTGGACCAACCAAGTTGGGTGTTGGGCGGCGCGGTGGTGGTGTGAGAGCAGGCGGAGGCAGCGAGAGTTGGCCTTTGGCGACATTCGGTTCGTTCATCTACCACAGCCGCAGAATGGAGGACTGCAGCAAGGCGCAAGCGTTGGCTTCCTTCATCTACTGGACTCAGACAAGCCCCGCCTCGCAGCAGATCGCGAATAGGTAAAAACACCACGCCTCAGCGTACTCCGCTCGTGGTAGTCAATTCATTCATGCGCCGAGCGCGCAACTGATAATGGGTGACGGCAGGCAAGGCTTTATTCTGGCCTCTATCAATCCGTCGGTCCAGCGGCGGCTGCTCAACCAGCTGAAGGCGTTCTCGTGCCACGGGGTGGCGGTGAGCCAGCTGTACGGGTGCATCAACGACGGTGAGCTGTGCTCGGGCATGGGCGCCTGCGCCAACAACGCATGCGTGTGCGACACCGGGAGGAAGGGCCAGTACTGCGAGCAGCTCGAAGCCAGCAGCTCCTCCGCAGACACCACCGTCACCATCGTCGGTTCGTCCACCTCACCTCTACACATTGTCGTGTTCGTCACACCTCTCCTTCACATCTTCCTAACAAATGCGGGCCACATGTTGTTGTCTACAGCCACAGTCATTCCAGTGGCAGTGGTCGTCCTGGTGGTGGTCGCGTGCTTGGTGGTTGTAGTCGTGGTGGCGCTGCGATTCAAGAACAACAAGTCGGACGACTGGGAGATCAACTACGACGAACTCGAAATCGGCGAACAACTGGGCGCCGGTACACCTGAGCCTCCCCCTCCCCTCCAACGGTCTGAAGGCGCAAGCGGGAGGGCGTGGTCATTTCTGTCTCTGACGTGTGAACAGGCGGCTACGGTGAGGTGCACAAGGCCGTGTGGAAGGGCACCGAGGTGGCCGTCAAGGTCATCGCTTCGGAAAAGATCACCAAGGACATGGAGAAGAACTTCCAAGACGAGGTGTGACATCTCCCTTCCTCGCCCTCCACCCATCCTCAACCCTTCACCAATCACCTGGACGCGGTTACTCGCAAAACAAATTGCAGGTGAGAGTGATGACTTCGCTGCGGCATCCGAACGTGGTGCTGTTCATGGCGGCGTCGACCAAGGCGCCCAAGATGTGCATCGTCATGGAGTACATGTCGCTCGGCTCCCTCTACGACGTGCGTCCTTCTCTCCTACCCCGTCCTGTTTGTTCTTGCAACACATCAAGATCATCGTAATCACGTTCGTTGTGGACGCGCGGCAGTTGCTGCACAACGAGCTGATTCCAGAGATTCCGTTCGTGCTCAAGGCCAAGATGGCCTACCAGGCCTCCAAGGGCATGCACTTCCTCCACTCCTCCGGTACACCCACCCCCACTCACTCCTCTTTCATCACCATCATACGGGCGGTATGTATCACAAAGTGACAACAACAACTCACACCATCTGTTACAACGAGCACAGGGATCGTGCACAGGGATCTCAAGTCGCTCAACCTGCTGCTGGACTCCAAGTGGAACGTCAAGGTGAGCGACTTTGGCCTCACCAAGCTCAAGGAGGACGTGCAGCAGAAGGGCGGCAACAACAACAAGGAGATCGCGGGCAGCGTGCACTGGACGGCGCCGGAGGTGCTCAACGAGTCGGGCGAGGTGGATCTCATCCTGGCCGACGTGTACTCGTTTGGCATCATCCTGTGGGAGCTGCTCACTCGCGAGCAGCCCTACTTTGGCATGAGGTCCCGCTCCCCCTGTATCCCTCCCATCCTCGCTTGAAGGTCAAGCAGCGCCTGACATGAAATCTCTCTCTCTCTCTGTGTGTGTGTGTGTGTGTGTGGGCGTGCGTGTGTGCGAGGGCAGTCCGGCGGCGGTGGCGGTGTCGGTGATCCGCGACGGCATCCGGCCGCAGATGCCCGAGGCGCCGGGCTCGTGTCCGGCCGAGTACGAGGAGCTCATCACGAGCTGCTGGCACACGGACCCGGTCATCCGGCCCACGTTCCTCGAGATCATGACCCGCCTGTCGGCCATGCACGGCGACTCCACCTCTGGCGGCATGACCTCCTACACCTCCAAGACTTCGACCTCCTCCTCGGGTGACTCTGGCGGAGCAGGAGGAGGCCGCCCGGCGACAGGGGCGGCGGCGGCCAAGAAGAACCTGTACGGGTCGTGGACGCTGCCGTCGACCAACGGGTCGTCGACGTCGACAGGCTCGTCGTCGTCGTCCAACGCCTCCAAGAACCTCTCGGCCGCGCACATGGCCACGGGCGCCGTGAGGGCGCCCGAGGGCGAGGTGGCCATCGTGTTCACGGACATCACGCGCGCAGCCTCGCTGTGGGAGTTCAACGCGGCGGCCATGCGCGACGCCACCATGGTGCACAACGAGACGCTGAGGGCGGCGCTGAGGCGGCACCGGGGCTACGAGGTGGTGTTCATCCGCGACCGGAACAGCGGCGAGGGCTCGTTCTGCATGGCCTTCCAGCACGCGTCGGACGCGCTGGCGTGGTGCTGCGACGTGCAGCTGGCCCTGCTGGAGGCCTCGTGGCCGGAGGCTCTGCTGGAGCACCCCGGCGCGGCCGAGGAGTGGGGCGACACCGACGATCGGTATGGCCATACCTGATGTGGCTGTGTCACAGATACCGACTGACCACTCGCCGGTTATGTGGTGGCTTTGGCTGCGTGGTGGGGGAGCAGGGTGCTGTACAAGGGACTGCGAGTGAGGATGGGAGTGCACTTGGGTATGGCCAAGGCGGTGCGCGACCCGATGACGCGGCGCGTGGAGTACATCGGACCGGTGGTCAATGCGGCGGCGCGCATCACGGCCATGACGCACGGCGGCCAGATCGTCATGAGCCACGCCGTCCACGAGAAGCTCTCCGCCGCTCCCTCCACCGCCACCACTGCTGGCGCCGCCGGAGGAGTGGAAGCCGCAGGCGAGCCCAAGAGCGCCGCCTCAACCGGTGCTGCCGCCGCTGCCGGAGGAGGAGCGCAACAGGGTCGGGTGGTGTGTCTGGGCAAGTTCGAGATGCCCGACGTGCCTCAAGGTACGTCCACTGTTCATCTCTCGTCTCCGGTGCCCCTCCCCACTCGCTCGCGCACCGATGATCACTCCCAATGTACACACATCACGACTACACAGGAGCGAAGCTGTATGAGATGAAGGTCAAGGGCCTGGAGGGGCGCTTCTTCGGTGGCGTGACCGACAAGGATGTCGAGGGCACGTCGTCGTCGTCCGGCGGCGGCCCGTCGAGCGGCGTGTCCGACGACCACAAGCACAAGGACAAGGAGGTCGAGCACGCCAGCTACACCAGCGGCGCAGCCTCATCCGATGGGCGCGGCGAGATGCAGACGGCGGTGGGCGAGGGCATGATGTTCAAGGAGGACACGTTCCTCACGTCGGCCAACCTGTGCCGATGGATCATCGACTTCCACGAGATCCAGGTGGGCAAGCAGGTCGGGCTGGGCTCGTACGGCGTGGTGTTCCGCGGCAAGTGGAAGGGCGTCGAGGTGGCCGTCAAGCGCTTCATCAAGCAGAAGCTCGACGAGCGGCGCATGCTCGAGTTCCGCGCCGAGATGGCCTTCCTCTCGGAGCTCCACCACCCCAACATCGTGCTGTTCATCGGGGCGTGCGTGAAGAAGCCCAACCTGTGCATCGTGACCGAGTTCATGAAGCAGGGCAGCCTGCGCGACATCCTGGCCAACAACGCCATCAAGCTCGCGTGGAAGCAGAAGCTGCGCATGCTGCGCTCGGCGGCTCTGGGCATCAACTACCTCCACTCGCTCCATCCGGTCATCGTGCACCGCGACGTCAAGCCCTCCAACCTGCTGGTGGACGAGAACTGGAACGTGAAGGTGGCCGACTTTGGGTTCGCGCGCATCAAGGAGGAGAACGCGACGATGACGCGGTGCGGCACGCCGTGCTGGACGGCGCCGGAGATCATCCGCGGCGAGAAGTACGACGAGCGCGCCGACGTGTTCTCGTTCGGCGTCGTCATGTGGCAGGTGGTGACGCGCAAGGAGCCCTACGCCGGGCGCAACTTCATGGGCGTGTCGTTGGACGTGCTCGAGGGCAAGCGGCCGCAGATTCCAGGCGACTGTCCGGCCGAGTTCCGCAAGGTGATGAAGAAGTGCTGGCACGCGTCGGCCGACAAGAGGCCCACCATGGAGCGCGTGGTGGCCTTCCTCGACAAGGAGATCGGCGACGACGACACTGCCGGTGGCGCTCCCAGCGGCCTCAACATGGCCTAAAGCCCCAGGAAGAGCGAAAGCGAAAGGCACTCTGAGTGTGTGGTTGGTGTAGGACTAGGCGTATTGAGATAGATTGAGGTCAGACCCTGGCCTCTAATTGCGTAACTTCCAGCATTGGCATTTTCAACTCGCAGCATCTAAATTGTGGTGAGAAGTTTCAACTGCAGTGGTAGAAAAAGAAATGTTTAGGAAGCACAATTCACATACTGTTGTGCTGTTGTGTTTCGATGATTGAAATTTGCAGATGTAGGGCAAGAAAGTGAGTGAGTTGTCAAGCTGCATAAGTGTTCTTGTTCTCAGCATAGCAGTTGTCAGCCAGGAGGTAGAGAGTGTGTGGCATGGGCAATCAGCTGGGATAGCAGAAAGGCAAGAACACAAGTGGTTGAAGAGGGTGGTGATGATGAAGTTGGGGTCCTTGGGCCAGGAATGCTGAGATAGAGGTGCTTGCCTGAGGCATGATCAATGAGGCCACCCAAACACATGGTGTATCTGTGGTTAAAGTGCGTGCAGCTCTTGGGGAGGGGATGGTGAGTGGGCAGAGGCAGGGGTTGGAGTAGTCAAAACTGACATACTGGCTGGGACAAGAGCATGCACTGCTAGCCCTGTGTATGTGGGAGAGACGTTCAGAACAAGCAAGGCAAGATAGGCAGCAGCTTCAGCAGCTGACTTGGCCCATCAACAAAGCTGCTGGAGCTCCAAGCAGGTGGTGCACTTGCCCAGGCAAGGGGCATAGTAAATCCATCCTTGAGCTGGAGGGTTAGAAAGAGGTGGACATGATGGTGATGATCATGACCTTCTGCTCATTGCATGAGGCGTACTTGTGGCGCAGAGCAGAAGCCTGCTCAAGGCTGAGTCAATTCAAACATTGGTAAGTGCAGCAGGGATGATTGAGTACTGATTCAAGGGATTTATGAGGATTGGTGAGCCTGAAAGCTTTTACAGGCATGGCAAGGGCCCTTTCAGCTGGAGACCAAATAAAGAGGGGAGTGAACCTGCATCATGGAGAGAGCATGGGACCCATAAGGTCAGATGCAAGTGGTGAGGTTGGAGGTGTGACATGTTCATAGAGTGATGAATGAATAAATGGAGCTAGGTTAAATTGATGATCAGCAAAGAGCTAAGATTGCTTTAGGGAAAAGCACCAGTAAATCAGAAAGGGATTGAGGTGAATGGCAACGAGATATAGCCTATGGAAAGAGTGCATACAAGTGTGGAATTGTAGGAGAGAGTTCATACAAGCATTTATTTACAAACTTCAAATCCAATGTGTGTTGGATTTGATCGTGTGCCATTTGTGACACTGCAGGAATGCAAAAAGTGTGGCAAAAACAATTAATAGGATTCATTGTTGTGGGGACTTTCGCACATCAAAACATCCAGAAATGGACTTGGCCTACAACGTGTGTCAGATTTGATTGTGTGTGATTTGTGACACTGTGTGCATGCAAAAAGCAGTGCATAAGAAAAATAATGGAAATCTGAGTTGTGCTCAAAACAGTCTGAAATGGTCTTTACCTGCAATCCGCCATGCGTCAGATGAGAAAATCCAAGAAAAAGCTTCAATGGCTGGATCTGCACCCCCTGCCTCAGGCACACGTTCCTCACAGAGGCCACCAGCTGATTGCGCATGTTGCACAGCTCCTCCTGTGTCTGCAACAACACAACAATGTGGTCTAGGGATGCTGACACAAAGATCCCCTGCCTCTGCCACTCTGCCAGCATGCACTGCACCATCTTGGTGAAGACCGACAGGGAGATCTTGAGCCCAAAGGGGAGCACCTGGTAGTGAAACCAGTGGTTGCCAACCTGAAAACCCAGCAGCTCCCTTGCCTCCATGGCCATGATGATGTGGTGGTAGCCCTGCACCAAGTCAAATGTGCTCATCCACCAGTTCTTCCCAGCAAGGTGGGCTACTGTTGACAGGCCCTTGAACTTGCACTGTTGGTCCCTGAGAGCCCTGTTCACAGCCCTCAGGTCAATCACCAGCTGCCACTTCTTTGGGCCCTTCTTTGGCACCAGGAAGATAGGTGAGATGAAGTGAATCCCTGGTGGCTTGGTGCTGCACTTGCCCCCACTGCACCATTCTTGACCAGACTCCACCTAAGCCATCCATGCCAGCTGCCCAGTTGTCATGGGGTACATCCATGTGTCCTCCACCGTGTGTGACAGCAGTGCCAGTGGCACCCCATCCACCAGCCAACAAAGCACCTGGCCTGATGCACCAATCTGCTGCCACTTGTTGACATGCTCCACAAACAGTCCCACTGGCTGTGCCAGTGTTGTAGGTGTCCCAAGGGGCAATGTGGCCATCCTGCTGCAGGCAGCCAGGTCCCCACCCTCACTGCCCCCTCCACCATGTCCACCTCCACCTGCTCCACCAACTTGCCCCTGGGGTCCCCCACTCACCTGCTCAGAGCTGGCTGCTGGCTGTGTCTGCCTCTGAGCCATGCACTCCCACGCAATGTCTGGCCAACCTGCAGTTATAGCATGCCCAATCCTGGCTCCCAGATGTTGCTGCATGCAGGCGCTTAAGATCCTCCCAGGGGAATGTGCCATCACAAGGCTCCTGCCACCACTGCTGTCCCCACCAGAGCCTCCCATGGTCCTACTGGCAGAGCTGCCTCCATTGCTGTGCCATGTGAGGACCTGATCCACCACATCAACACGCTGCTTAGCCCCAGACAAGTCAACATCTGCCTGAGCACACAGCTCCCACAAGCAAGCAAGCTTGAGGCCCAAAAGAATATCCTCAGATGCATCCTGTTAGAGGCACTTTGCGTTGTCTGCCTTCTCACTCATCTCAAAGTGTAGTCCAAGACACCATCGTGTCACATTAAGAGAGAAAAAACATACTGTCCTTTCCTAAAAACCTCTTTGTGTCCACTCAACAACGCCCATGTCAGCACGCACAGCTTCCCTCCCTTCTCCTTGGGCTCTATGGCTTGGAATAAAGTTCATTCCCATGCCTGTCAGCGCAGAACTGCCCTTTTTATTCCTGCCTGTTTGGTGACAGAATTTCTGCACCTCTTTTATATCTCCAGTCATGTATGAACACTTGTGATGTATCTTGTGCCATCAAGGTAAGTGTGATTGGCCATTCATGGCAATTGTCATCCATGGCAACCAAGGCGTAGAGGGGGAGGCCATGGTGTTATCACAGTCCAATACCTTAGCAACTCCAACAAAGCCTGGCCTGCATGCAGAAGACCTTCTTCCTGCTCTTGGTGCCACACCTATTAGGACCACCCTCATCCTCCAACTCCCCAGTACTTGGCTGTCCTGCTGTCTCCTCCTCCTGTTCCTCCTTGCTCTCCAATCTTCTTGCAGACTCCCTCCTCCTCTTTTGCGCCTCCTGCCCCTTGCTCCCTGTTGCCTGGGGCACCACCCCGCCCTGTCTGCTGGGCACAGGGCCCCTCATCTTGGATTTCTGCATGTGTCTCCACTTGAGTATGCAATCACCAATCTGATCAATTGAGCTGCATGCATCAACACCCACATCTCTTGCAAGATTCTGCAGCCTTGGTTCTGTCACACAAAGGTGCAGATGAAAGTCCAGTTGTTTGAACAAAACAATGTACAGAACTCAAAAAGTTATGCAGGTAAACTGAAAGAAGTGAAGTGTTTATTGAAGGTGGCTGCTGCAGTAAATTAATGATGAGGAGTGCCCCTGGCATAGGGAGTGGAGGGTGTATGCAGTCAGGATGGATGGGTCAAGCTCATCATAGAAGGAGATGAGGCTCCCAAGGGCAGTGCCATCCATGCTGCAGGCAAGGAAGTGCATGGCCCATGTGGCATAGTTCTAGTGTGGATACTCAAAATCTGGAGCTCAGTGGGTGAAGGCAGAAGGTAAGGTACCAGTAGAAGTTGGTGAGGGCAAGAGGGATCATCATGCTGTAGGTGGGGTTGGCGTTGTAGATGGTGTGTATGTAGTAGTTGGGTGTGGGGAAAGATGATGCTGGTGAGGAGGAACTGGTGGAAGGAAGGATGGAGTAGAATTTTGTTCTCAGAGAGAGTGCTCAGGGTAGCAGGGATGTGGCAACTGTCCTCCCACCTGACTGGAGGGATGGTGATGTGGCTGAGGTAGCATGCAGGTGCTGGGAAGGGTGAAGGGGGATGAGGGAGAAGGTTTCTGGATGGTCTCAAAAAGGGCAGCTGGAGTGGCTGAACAGAAGAACAAAGAAGCCTCTTATATGAGGAGCAGGACAAGCATCAGAGTAGCAAACAGTTGAGTAGTGGAAGGTGCACCAATTGCAAAGAGTGAGGGAGGATGAGTGCGCAGAGATGGGTGCAGCAAGGTTGACTGCAGAAGGGGTTATGTAGATTCCAATGCTGTGGTCCTTGGAAAGGCGCTGTGCAGCATCCTCAGCGTTGAGGACTGTCCACGTTGTGAAGGGCAATATCACGCACAAACCTGGAACAACTGCAGATGGTGCAGCAACTGCAGTAGCCTCTGAAAAGAAGATCCTGGCTTATGGTCTCCTCAGCCTCTTCTTCCTCCACTAACTCCTGCTCAGAAACCCAGTGCCTGGAAAAGCTCCTGAGTAATTATAAGAAGTGAGTGATAACACTGAGCACAGAACGGTAAAGTTACATTGGAGTACCACTCCTTGTTAAGAATTTGGGCAGTAGAAGAAACTTGTGCTTGGGGGATGTGGGCAAGGGCAGGATGATTTGCCCAGAAGTCAGCAGCCTTGTGGAAAATGTCCTCAGGGGTGATGCTGACATGGTGACAGGTAGCAGTTTCAGCAATAATTTGCTAAAGTGCTCCTGGCTGGACAGGTAGCCCTTCAGCTGCAGATGCTAAAGCTGCGCTTACACCATATCCCAGTTCTCAAAGAGGGAGGGAACTAAGTGGAATATTGTCAGCAGGGAGCAGAGGAGGTAAATACCATATTTTGGTGTGTGATCATGCCACTTCTTCCAGTGGTGGAGCACTGCCATCTTGTGCAGCTCCATGAGCCACTGCCAACAAGGTTGATGTTGCTGATTGTGATCTGTTGCTTCTGTGGCAGGTTTCTGTTCTCAGTTTGAATCCACCTGACATACCAAGAAAGAGTTAAAACCAGGACCAGTGGTGTTGTGGAGGGGAGTAAAAAACTGACAGACTCAAATCCAATGTGCATAGATTGTGGCACAATGAAAAAAAGGAAAGAATAAAATCCCTTACTTAGGTGAGTTGAGCAAACAAAAATCAGGACGTCGGCGGCCAGCCGTTCGTAGAAAGCCTGAGCCAGAGCCCGCGACCAATAAGGCCAGTCAGCGTCGCGTGCCGATTGGGCGGCGGGGTTTGGGGTGGGTGGGCTACCTTCTTGCGGAAGATGCTGGCGAGCGCGTCGGGAATCTCGTCGAGGTTGGTGGGGGGCTGGACGGAGAGGAGCTCAAAATCGATGTGGGTGGCCATGGTGAACTGGAAGCTCTTCTTCTTGGCGCCGCCGCTGGTGGCCTCATCTTGGGCACCGCTGCGCTCGGCGGGCTCTGGGTCTCGCCCGCTTCCCTCAACATTTGCCCCCCCCCCTCTCTGCCACAGCTGTCTGACCGTGCGTGCGGGAATCTCGTGTGCGCGTGTGCAGCACGTGGCAAGGCCCGCTACCCGCGGTTGGAGGAGTTGGAGTGGCGGGAGCGCGGGGAGCACCTGGCGCGGTTCGTGCGCACGGCGTGGACGGGCCTCGTGGTGTCGCTCGACTACAAGTCCCTCAAAGGCGCCTCTGAGCAGCGATGGCGGTGAGCTCCTTGGACGAGGCTCTGTCCTGACCGGTGGAGATGGAGCTCTTGATCTTGACTTCGACGGCACGCTCACGAGCCTCGAGATGCTCAAGATTGAGGGCCACGACCTTCTTGCTGTCCTTGATGTCCTTGCTGATGGGCAGCTGCTTCTTTTGCCTGTTCAGCTCTTCGAGCTTGCGGCTGCCAAGTGGGATATACCAAGAACTCCAAAAGCGCTGTGTAGTTTGTAGCTTGGCCACGTGGTTTAAAGCATGGCAAGCAGCCAGTCTTGTAGTAGTTGAAGGCCTTTTCAAATCATTCAAGAGCATCTATGAAGTTTTTGAAACCACAGATTTGGTCCAGAATGAGCCAGTTAAGGTGGTGTCCCTCCACCTCAGAGCGGACACTGTAGTAGTTGTCCCACATTGCCAAACAACAACTTGATGATTACAATTGAGGGCCTCTGGATGAGGTGATGTGAAGATGAGACCCTGTTTCAACCCAATGCGCATTGGGGTCATGTGACAAGTGCAAACATACCAAATTTGTCAGTGTCCTCATGGTTAACCTGCTTGGCATTGAGAAAACGTATTATGAAAGGCTTGGTAGTAACATAGCCTCCCACAACAATGCTTTGCAACAAATGACAATCGCCTGGCACCATGACACTGGTGACACTCTGAACTGCATCACAAAGTGTTGCACATTGGTTCATGTGATTATTGCGCTATCTTAATTGCAACATTGATCCAATGCACATCAAGTCATTACCAAGCTATTGCTCAGCATCTGTCTATGGTGTTGCTTGTTGTGCAGAGAGCCTCATCCATGGGCTGGAAAACTTCCAATCCATTCAGGACAATCCCAACTTCCAGGGATGACCTTGACCCCTGACCAACCCCAATGTGACATTCTCCAAGGTTACCTGCAGAGCTCCATGCCCTCTGTCAGGAAAACTAGGGCAGGTGTCACTTCAGGTGCAAAGTGCTTCATCTGCCTCTGCTTCTCCACTGGATCCTCATTGTTGTTGATGATGACTGTGTGCTGTTTTCTTGCCCTTTTGTGAGGGGTGCCCCTGGCAACCTCCTCCTCCTCCTATTCTTCTTCCTTCTCCTCCTCTGGGGGGCTGAGCAGCCTTTTGGGTGTAGATGGGCCTGCTTCCACTGACCTGATGTGCATTGGGGTTGCCTTGATGGATGGGGTCTCCTCCTGATGTTGTGCACAGGAGCTTCTTCCCAACTTTGTTCAACTGCACAACTTCCAATGTCATCCACACTGACCAGGGTACACAGCTGCTCAATGCATCTTCTATGCATTTAATCCCACTGCATTCATGTATGCAATGCCAGGAACACTCTTTGCCCCCACCTTCTTTGGAACTCATGTGCAAGCGCGCCCATTCAAGCCCAATTGTTCACCCAAGAAGCACAAGAAGCGCCACTGGAGCACCCACAATGACAACTTTCAGGAGAAGTGCAGTAGCAAGAAGAGGGACTCCTTCCCCCTCAAGGGACAAGGACACTAGGGTAAGCAAGTCCCAAAAGCGCCATTTGTCCTCATCTTCTTCCTCTTCTTTCTCTTCCTCTTCTTCCTTCAAGCACCAAGATTTGGAGGAGGAGGATCTCTTCAATGAAGAAGAGCCTGAGACCTCCCTGTGGTTAACTTGCACTTGCAAATACAGCCTTCTTTTGTTTTATTCCAATTCTACCCTTTTGCAAGGTTCAAGTTGGTACCTTGTGCTGCAAGCACCTGAATAATTGAAGCTTCATGTGAACCCTTTATCTGTCCCAGAAGAACTATATCTATCCTGTCCACCCTTTTACCCTGTTTTTCCTACTGACATAATCAAAATTAGATATTTTTAGCAATGACATCGCAGGAGTTCTCAAAATATTACCATATCAAATTAACTTTGTTAAAATTTAAAAAATTTAATTTCATCAAAGACTAAAAATGCTATCTCAAATATGCATATGATTCCCTAAACTCAATTTTATCTATCTAAAATTAGGATTTAAAATCAATTTTAAGTGACTGGACCTCTCATTTGATAATAGAGGTGGTTATTTGAAGATGTCACTTTTTCCCAATGTGCACTAATCCACCACTTCACAATACAGACTGCCTGCTTTTATGCTGCACAGCTACCAAACAAAAGCCCCTTCTCCATAGGTTCATCATCTCACTACACAGTGGGGGGGAAGAGCTGACTCCCTAACATGACAGGTCACTCAGAACCTCATGTTTACCATTTCTTTCATTATCCCACAGGAAGATCTGTCAGGCAAAGGACCACCAGTGTACATTAAGCCTGTTCCTGTGCACAGTGATGATCTGTGCAATCCAGAAGTCCTGTATAAACAGAAGCCTAATCTGCCTGGACAGCTACCCACAGTCCAGTTGCAAAGAAGAAGTGCAAGATGGAACAACTGTGATCCTAATCTGTAGGTGGAAGAGGGCTGTCTAGTAGCAATTTGTGTGAGGGTGTGAGCAGAGAGGCCATCTAAAATGGAGGGAAGAGAATGAAGAGAGGGGCATTGCAACAGTTGTCCATAAACTCTGCTATTCAGCTAAACCTTTGCCAATGGTCTATCTGCAGACCTTTGTCACTAGCCACAAGGGCTCACACGTGCCTCACTGGCTTGTTGACGTCAGTGAAGGACACTGAACTTTGTGCACACCTGTTCATTGAAGCATACAGCCCTCCTGTGCAGTGGCGTTGTTGCAGAGCCAGCACAAAAGATCGTGGTCAGGCATATGCCACCTGCCATTGTTGATGAAGCTCACCGCTTGCAGCTCGCCCAACAGCATGGACCTGGCCAAGCTCTCTAACGCCTTGCATACTGTGGTGGTGAGGGTACTATGACTGTCAGCTGGAGGTGCCTGTGTTGTTCGCACACACAAGTTGGCGCACCTCTGCTGCTGGTCAAGCTACTGGTCTCTGTCCACAGGGCGCCCAGTTCAAGCGTGAGGGCCAGGTCATTGGCTGCAGTCACTTGCCTCTGTTCTGTTGGATTATCAGTCTTACCATTTATCGTCTTTTCTTCCTTATTTGTCTGCAC
The DNA here is from genome assembly GCA_027943245.1 of Acanthamoeba sp. SK_2022b. Lineage (NCBI taxonomy): Eukaryota > Discosea > Longamoebia > Acanthamoebidae > Acanthamoeba > Acanthamoeba sp. SK_2022b. Next base: position 26,828 of record JANDJZ010000407.1, read on the forward strand.
TTATGTACTCCATGTTACCACGCCAAATACATCTTCTTCTTTCGCTCCAACAGGTTATGGGCCCACAACCTGGCTTGTAACTCTACCCATCTTTCTAAATCCTCCTCAATTTTGTCCCTGAAAGACACCACTGGCCACCACGACAAGCTCAAGTCAGATAACTGGGAAGAATGGGAGCAGAATACACTTAATCTCCTCACAAAGCATCTTCAAGATTACATCAAAGTCAACTATGGCTCTGCCATAGACCATGCCAAGGAGTACCATCATCTGCGTCAACAAGAGGTTCTTTTATTCACTGCCCCTCTCCCTACCTCCCCTGGGAAAGACTCCACATCAATGGTTAGTGAGAAGCATGTCGCAGCACTCCAGAAGGCCTCCTCAAGAGCAAGTGACCTCAAGAAGACTATCACAATCCTCCAGGAGTTGAAGGATAGTCACGCAGCCAAGCAGATACTGTGCCTCAAGACTGAGCTGGCCACTGCAATGGAGAAGATCAAAAATCTCAAGGGCGAATCTCTCCCTGAGACTACTTCCTCTACCAAGACAATCACTAGTCACCTCTACCCCAGTAGGAGCTAGACCAACATCAAGGTACATCTTGAGAGTGTCCACAAACTTGAGATTGGTGCTGCCCACACGCATGCACTACTATTGGCCTCTGTCAGCAAGGGCCTGCGCAGCTACATACAGGCGGTGACAAAGGGGAAGCCAAACCTGTACATGCTCTGGCACGCACTTAAGGATCGATTCCACAACAAGTCCATCAACCTTCAGGCCAATCTCCAGCACTTCGCCATGGCTCGCAAGGAGGCCAATGAGCACATGATGGACTTCATCACCTGGCTCCAACAGCTCCAGCTGCAAGCGTCCACGATGTCAAGCCCAATTGGCAACAACTCTTTTGTTGCACAGCTATGCACTGGCCTGCCCAGCAAGTACAACTCCACCCAGAGCACCATTGCAAGCTACATCAAGTCTCACGCCACCATTGACACCAAGGCCATCAACCACATTTGTGCCATCCTGCTAGACCACAAGGTCATTCTCCAGAACCTGGAGACATCTGACTCATCTGCCTTTTGGGCCAGTACTGCGTCATTGTCAAGTGGTCACAAGGGCAAGTCCAACCGTGGCTCTGCGTTGAGCCCACACCATGGTCCCCATCCAGGTGCACAGCACAATCTCAAGCCACACAGTCCTCAACACAATGCATCTAAAGCCTCTCAGTCTTGCATGACTCCCAAGCACAACATGAACCAGTACTGTATGTACCATGAGGTGCCAGGACACACACTCACCAACTGCAACGCCGCCAAGGCATCTAGGGGCAGTGCTTCACCCACTGGCAGCTCCAGCAGAGACACAGGGAAGCGTAACCAGACACACAGCCATCCTCCTGGAGAAGCACATCTCCTCACTGCAGACTTGTCCACCACTGACACCGCGCACTCCATTCAGTCACTACCCACGCCCACTGTGAGTAATGGCCCCTCTCACTCAGCCATTCTCGCCAATGCTCAGTGGCCAACCAATGGCTTTGAGAGTGACAACTGCCTTCTCTCATCTTGTCCACCTACAGTCGCTGCCATTGGATCGCCCATTGTGCCACCCCACAGCCCACACCTGGCGCCTATCATTGACTCCAGATGCAAGCTACACCTCACTGGTCATTGTGAGCTGCACCACCATTTTGTCAGCCATGTGCCACGTGACATCAGTGTTGTGAACAACGACACCGTTGTCTTGTGCAGCGTTGGTGTCATCCAGGGTGTATCATGATCGATGGATGGCTTGCGCTGGTCCAGATCAAGAATGTCCAGTTTGTTCCTGACATCCCTCACACGCTCATCTCCCCTCTCCAGTTAGAGGACAACGGTCTTGCTCTCATGTGGCGTCGCGGCTACGGTGTCAAGTTCTATCAAGGTGAGCACTTGAGCTGAGAGGGATTGAAGAGCTCATGCCCAGGTGCCATGGGGGGTGCGGATGGGAGTGGGGTTCCACATGTTCCTCCAGGTTGCATTTGGCTCCCACTGTGCTTGCCAACACAGGTGACACACGCAACACACAACAAATAGAGCCCCCCCTAAGTAAGAAGAACATTCTTCTCAGCTCAGCTTCCAATCAAGAGGGAAGAAACACTTGATGGATGGGATGATAGTACCAATCATCATGGCTGGCATGTCTGTGTCCAAGGTGTCACTCACCAGGTAGACCATGCTGTCCACCCATGACTTGACATGATGAACAAGTCCTGGTTGGGGACGTCGTAGACCACCAGCACCCCATCAGCTCCTTGGTAGTAGAACTTCTACATCTTTTATGAAAGCGCTCCTGCCTGGCCGTGTCCCACACTATGTGTGTTGTGTTACCTCTCACATTTGGCCGGCTCACCATTTCACATGTAAAATATCTTCACCAATTGAAATTGTGGGTGATTTCAGAGTGACACTTGAGCAGGCTTCTTCTTCATATGTGACAGCAGTGTGTTTCAAATAGTTATTGATTCGCCAAAGACCTGCAGTCCTGTTCCAGTGTGCAGAAATTTGGCACCATCTTCTTGAGGTTTATGCTTGCCGTACCATTGCATATGTGTAAGCAATGCTCATGCACCTCTGTAACCACAAAAATGCCTGCCATTGAACAGTGTTCAGAAAAAAGTAACAATGACTCTTTTGAAAATGTACACTTTTTCTGCATAAACGGTATAAAAACACAATGATATGTGTACAAGGCCTAAATTGAAAGTTATGGAATGGGAGGCACTTAGCCCAAGGACTTGCAAGACCTGTTGGATGTGCTGGAAGAAGAGGAAGAAGAACAGTCATTGCCTTGGCCAGAAAGGAAGGTTGGTGCAGTGCAAGACAATTCCTTGCACATTGGAGGGATAGGGATGTGATGAAGGAAGCACTCTGATACAGGAATGTGGGAAGGCTGTGGGCATGTCCACAGAAGAGTGAGGAAAGGCAACTGAAAAGCCACTAATGTTAGGGCTAGGGGAGGAGATGGTAGAAGTATAGAGGATGGGAGAGTAGTTGAAGTGTATGACAGAAGAGTAGGAGAGAGGTTGACCCAGAGGTTGTAAATGGCTTGAGCAGGATGTTCAAGTCAAGGCGCTCCGCAGCATCATGAACATTAAGCTCCAAGTCACCACAATTGTGGCGGTAGGGTGACCTGATTTTGAAAAAAAATTAATAAAAACTGATCCACATTGGTCCCAGAAACACTTGTGTTGATGCCTCCTCAGCTACTGTGGCAGCAGTGGAGAAGGCCTCCTGTGCTGCTATCTGAGATGATTCACTGCTCTCCTTGGCTTCAGCATGTTAACAAAATGAGTGTGCAGAAGAAGTGGTTGGCAAAAGAAAAGACCAGCCACCAACAAGGAGATTGGAAGACACAAAGGTGGTGTTTTACCTCTTGTCCTCCTCGCCTGGGTCTCCTGTGGGACATGACAGAGATGGCAAACTGGGGGGCATTTTGGTTGCCTGCCAGAGATGTTATTCTTGGGTAGAAACTTAAGCATCAGCAGGGCTGAAGGCATGGTGTGGTGGTGGGCGATGAAGGAAGAGAAACTACACTCCAGACTTTGTACTGGTCCTACCCAGGATCAGCTTTTTACCACCACACATTCGTTTTTTTTTTTTTTTTTTTTTTTTAAGTCATGCCATGGTACCACATCCACTCTGCTGCCCAAGCCCAGCTGTGTCCGCAGCAGCTTACTTTTTTCTGAACACTCGGTAGCACATTTTTTTTTTTTTGATTTCCAGATAAGATTGCTTGTGGCAGAACAGAGTGTTCAGAAAAAAGTAACAATGACTCTTTTGACAAGCATTTTGCTACATGAACTGTATAAAAGCACATGGAAATATGTACAAGGTCTCAAAATTTTGTGCACTGAGGTAAAACAGTGTTGATGTTTTGTAAAAATGTATTGGTATATGATTTGTGTTTAAGTTGTTGGAATGTGATCTCTTCCAAATTCAAAAATTGAACAGTGGTAACAATGGAAGCTCTTAAGCAGCAAAAGCTATAGATCATGCACTGAGGAGAAATCCATGTTTGATCAGTGCTGCAAACTGATCTTACATCCATGTTAGTACTCATATTAATTTTGCCCAATTCCAGGTGGCAAGTGAAGCACCCAGCACCCCACTTCTAATGCAACACCAGTGCTCCTGGTCAGTAGGATGATTGCCATGCTCTCTGAGCGCTGACTTCTAACATCTTCGCACAGAAGGACAGGAAAAGGGTACATTAACTCCCAATGCTTTTTGCATTGGGAGTTGTCACCAAATAAAATTCCTGATGTGCATTCAGAGTTTTATTTGTCAACAAGCTGAGCACAAAACACGCAATTTGTGCATACCTAGGTTGGCATAAAATCTGAATAGGCGGTCCAGTACGAGCTGCAAGGTGCTGTTGATGCCCTGTGTTGCCCTTCTCATACTTGCAAACCTGTGGCTCATGATGTGGCTGAAGACCCAGCTGCTCATTTATTAGGTTGTTACCACATGCTGGCATTTAGTGGCTGTATCATATAACCCTGCTGGTGAGAGTGCCCTGCAATTTTAAGTTGCAAGCTGGGTAGCTTATTATGGATTCAACATTCTGGGCAGCTACACACACAACACCACCACAACAAAGGCTTTACCCACCCACTGTTTTAAAACAGTCAAAGTTTCACCCTCCAAGGTCTAGCACAAGGCAGAAGCAGAGCTGCATTTTAGATATCAACCTGGCACAAAAGAGGTAAAGAGATTGAGGAAGGGAGGAGTCATTCGTGGCGCAATACCATACGTTTCTGTGGAGCAATAAGAGTGAAGTGACGTGTCAACAGGGGTGATGCTGTCATTGAGCATGATCAGCTTGCTGTGCTGTAAGATGGTCATGGCAGCAGGTATCAAGACATCCATGTCATCGTTGTTACCCTATTCCATCATAGCATCTCACGGGGCCTGCGTGACGAAGCCCAACCTGTGCGGCGACGAGAACCTGGAAGTCAAGGTGGCCAACTTTGGGTTCGTGCGCATCAAGGAGGAGAATGCGACGATGACGCGGTGCGGCACGCCGTGCTGGCCGGCGCCGGAGATCACCGCGGCGAGAGCGGGCCGACGTGTTCTCGTTCGGAGTGGTCATGTGGAAGGTGGTGACGCGCAAGGAGCCCTACGCAGGGCGTAACTTCATGGGCGTTGGACGTGCTCGGGGGCAAGCAGCCGCAGATTCCCGGCAACTGCCCGGCCGAGTTCCGCAAGGTGATGAAGAAGTGCTGGCACGTGTCGGCCGACAAGAGGCCCACCATGGAGCGCGTGGTGGCCTTCCTCGACAAAGAGATCGACGACGACTCTGCCGGCAGCGGCCTTAACATGGCCTAAAAGTAACTTACCATGTATCATTCTTTCAAAGTGCTCTGGCAAGCATGATGAGGAAACATAAACAACACTGCCGTGGGCGAAATGTCGACATTATTGAGTAAGGTCTGCTTGCGGGCCTGAGTGCCCCGACACTTGCCGTGTGGGCAGCAGTGCGGTGAGCGCAACCTTTTTGCTTTGCTCCAGCTGCAGAAGGTGAGTGGCGCGTGCTTCCTTCCTTTCCCTGACCGACCAATTTGGGCCTGCTCTGAGAAAAGGCAAGAAAATCGGCAACACGCCGCTATCGTTCCCCCCCCCCCTTTCGTTGTGCTACGCCGTCAAGGAGAAATGGCCCACCATGGGTACATGAAGTTCAGAGACCACGTCTCGGTGGCCGAATGTGAGCCCTGTCCCTACAGCCACTGCCACCGCGCCTACCTGGAAGTCGCCGACGACGATGGTGCCCCACCCCCATAGCCCTCTCCCTTCTCTGTTCGTCATGACGTTGTTCGTGCTGAACTCGGTGAACACGAAGGGGATGCCGAGTACATGTGTGCCTGCGCTGCTTGCTGGTGGGGTGCCTGGCGCTGGGGCGACATGGTGACAGGGCTTCTCTGCACGTACTCCCTCCTCGCCCCTGTCCCCTCCAAGGACGGCGCCCACCTCACCTTGCGTGTGCACGCGCAGGCCATGGCACGAGTGGTGCGACTGGGACTGGTGTCTGTGTGCGTGCTGCGGCCTGCAGTGACTCGGGCGACTGCGAAGCACGAGTGGGGCAGACAGTCTGTACAGTGTGAGGCGGGCGGGCGGGAGGCAGAGCAAGGAAAACACATCGTTGGTGTGGTGGTCAGACCAAGAAGCGCTTTTCTCACAAACCGATCGGGCCTGGGTATTCGTGGACTCGTTCACTTGAGGGGGGAGGTGTCACCTGCGCACCGTTTGAAATTGACGCGCAGTCTCTCGCGTTGTCCACCTCGGCAGCCAACAGACAGTGCACCACCTGGGGCCTGTCGGCGTTTGAAATGATTGGCTGGGTTGCCACCACGGCAGCCGTGACGGGCTTTATAATCAGGCCAACAGTTTGCTGTCAATCACTGAGCTGCAGTGCCATCAACACCAACAACAACCACTACTGCTTACTGAAGCGAAGGACGATGAAGTTGACAACTGCGCTGCTACTCCTGTGTGTGATCTTGGCCGTCGTGGTGAGCGCCTCAGGTACGCCACATTGCTCACTCCTACTGCAGCGCGTGCGCGTTGACTGACCGCGGTGCAGCGGACGGCGGTGGACGCGGGTCTGAGAAGGGAGAGAAGCACGGCAGGCCGGAGAAGGACTGCCCCAAGAAGCCGCATGAGAAGGACTGCCCCA
>JANDJZ010000409.1:0-38912 GCA_027943245.1 Acanthamoeba sp. SK_2022b
TTTTCATTTCTTTTTGACGGGTGTTTTCCTTGCCTTTTTCTTTAAAAAAACCGCCGAGTACAGGACCCGCCGTTGTGGCTGTGGGGCGATGAGGCTGATGTCGTCGGCTGCACCCATGGTGGAGGGAAAGGCTTTTACGAGCGTGGTTTTCGGTAGGTGCTCAACCGGGCAACGTTGCGTGGAAGCTGGCGAAGGAGAAGGGGGAATGCGGCGTTGTTCGGTCAGCGCCGGAGGCCTCGCCGAAGTAGTTTTGCAGGATGTGCGCAGCCTTGGTGCGCAGCTCGTCCGGCGATCGAAGCGTTCGGAGCCGATCGACTAGGCCCTCGGCCTTTAAGTAGCTGGCGTACGGGTTGGGACCACCAGATGCGTCACGATCGCCTGCCCGGAGCATGTTCTCTAGGCCTTCGAGGGCTACGGCGACGACGGAGCAGTCGTCGGCGGTAAGGAGGTCGCAGAAGGGCTTGATGCAGCCCTGGGAGGCGAGGTAGCGGATCTGCTCCGCGGTGCCACTAGTGGCGTTCGATAAGGCCCAGGCAGCCTCCTTCTTGATCTCAAAGTCCTCGTTGACCAGCATGCTGATGAGAGGCGGGAAGATGCCTGCGTCGAGCACCGCCTGGATCAAGCTCTGGTCGCTACTCGTGATGTTGGAGAGGGCCCAGCAGGCCTCCTTCCTGATCAGCTTCCTGGGGCTGTTCAGGAGAGAGCGCAGGCCTAAGAGGCCACCGGTGTTTACGATCACCTGGGTCTGATAGTCATTGCCGGTGACGATGTTGCCCACAGTCCTGAGGGCAGGGGTCACCACGCTGAACGAGGTGTGCCTAGAGCAAGAGGAGAGAAGCTTGGTCAAGCTTGCGACAATCAACACATTCGTTGGGAGTCGATTTGGGACGTACAGGAGGAGCTCGACCAAGCGGCGGCAAGCGCCAGCCTCGATGATGGCCTGGATCTTTTCGTTTATGCCTTCAGAGAGGTACGCCAGAGCCCAGCAAGCATCGGCAAGGATCTCCTCATCAGTCGAATAGATGAGACGAGCGAGGGTAGGGAGAGCGGGGCTTGCCACGGCACAAGTTGGAGATAGTCCAGGTCGCATTCCTGAGCATCGAAAGCCTAGCAGAGTCTTGAACGTTTTGCAGGAGAGGAGACATCACGTTGTGTTGAAGGACGAAGTCGCGGCACTGGGGCGAATCACCAGCAATGTTGCCGAGAGCCCACACGGCCTTCGGGCGATAGAGCAAAGAGAAGAAAAGGTTTAAGAGAAGAGAACATTAGCAAAAATACTTAGTAAGGGCGATGGGGAAGAGTACGCACCTGCTCACGAACGTCGTCGTTGTTTGAGGAGAGGAGTTGCACAAGAACGGGCACAGCACCAAGCTCAACAATGACTCTGGTATGATGCGCGGTGCCCGAAGCGAAATTGGTAACGATCCAGACAGCCTCAAACTGGAGCGGCACGTTGTGGTGGTAGGTGAGGAACTGCAGAAAGCGTGGAAGCACGCCCGCCGCCACAACAAGGTCCACAGGCAATTTTCCCTCAGCACCGAGCTTCCTAAACTCGGTCATGGCTGCTAGCTGCTGTTGGGAGTCGTCGGAGAAGACCGCAGCAACCAAGGCGGGCAGGTGTTCCAGCGAAGCTTGAGGGGCAGCCATGGCTGTTGCCGCTTTCCACTTCTCGTGCGGAGAAGAGATACTGATAATTACCACTTTGGGTTTACGCAAAATTTGTTCCAGGAAAACATCGCGCCTCCCGCCTCAGCCACAGGCCAGGTGCAGTCATCCCTTGGGCAAGTACTGCTGTGTTGGCAGAACCTTTGGTCTGCTGTCATGAAGAGCATCAGGAAAGTGTGTGTACCTCTCATGCAGACATGGAGAGATTGCAAAGGACCATAAAATGCTTTTTACATTTTGTGGTAATTATCTGATTCAATTCTGGACCAAAACTGTGAAAAGGCTGCAGAAATAAGTGTAATTTTATTTTGAAGTGAGATCAAAGGTGATGTTGTGGTGGTGATGGTGTGGATATATAACCCCTTCTTAAAATGTCTACAGTTTTCAACAGTCCAATTAGCAGCATGCAGCTGTATACATTTAGAACCCCTTCCCAGACAGGTGCTGTCTACAGAAAAAGAGTCACTGTTGCATTTTCCTGAACACTCAGTTATTGACACACCACCTCAACAAAACCACAACAACAGTGTCTCATTTTCCATAACACTCAGTTCAATCACCCTTTGCTACACAATGAGCCAAGCCATGGTTATGGAAAATGTTACCTTTTACCCTGTAAGGAAACAGAGGGCGTTCTTGGCATGCCTCGCACGCATTCGCAAACGGCCATCCAATAACTGCGAGGGGATGGCTTTCTCCGCTAGGTTACAGCGCTACCAAATTTTAGCACGCTACCAAAAACTGGAGTTTCAATTTCGGAGGATTGGAAAGGATCCCCGGATAAAAGGGGGTCTTTGTACACTTAGCTGATCCTGGTTGGTCGAAAGATATGGAAGTGTCCCCGGAGGCGACAACCTTTTTGGTCAAGAGGCAACGGGGATGAGGTAAAGGGGCCTCGGTTGTTGTTCTGTTTGCTTTATCCTCCCTTTACCAACAACAAAGGTTTCACCCGTTTCTATGTGGCGCGAGTTTCTGGATCCTGGCCCCATGCACTTGTTCCCCACACTAATTGAATGATCTTCAACAGACGATGAAGTTTACTCTGGCCCTTACGCTCGCTCTTCTGGCTTTCGCCGTGTGCGGATCGCTCGCTGATGACAACACCATCAACTTCAACTTTGAGGGCATGATCCCCTCTGCTGGCGGTTCTGGTTCTGGCAGCACCTCCTACCACGTCGAAGCTTACGAGAAGTCCACCGCGGACGTCGTCAGCAGCAACTACGCGACCGTTCCTGGCAATACCGGTACGATATCTCATCTCACTGTCTCGATCTCGGGTCTCTTCTAAGTGTTCGCTGTGCTTGGCTCGCAGACGTGTGGGCCAATCAGCTGTGGAACACCGCCCAGACCTCTGTTGTGGGTCACTCGATCGGCCTGTGCGTGGGCACTCCCGGCGTCAACAACGAGGGCGGGATGAACGAGCTCTGCCACATCACCCTCCACTTTGCCAACGACGCCAACCAGCTCGTCATCGTGGGCACCTCGACCTTCGACGTCGTGGCCGTGCCGATGGCTGTTGTGGGCGGTACGGGAATCTACACCGGTGCTTATGGTACCTGCCAGGTCACCCCCTACGACAACAACGACGTTGCCTACTCGTGCGACTTCAGCGTTCCCAACTAAGCAGTCCAATAAAGCTCAGCAGTTGACCCTCTTCAACTCGCGTCGCTTGCCTTTTTCCTGAAGGGTCAACAACAAGTTGGTCTGTATTTACAAGACGGTGGGCTGCTGGCGGGACTCAAGGAGACGTTGGTAGGTGGCGTCGTAGATCTGCCTTGCTTCGTCGGGTGACTTCCCGATGCACACCATCCCGAGCTTGCCAAACTCCCGCGGACAGCTCAACATGTGAAAGATCTGCGTGACCCAACGACCGAGTGAGTGAGTGGTGGTTGGGGGATCAGTACACACAATGGGAGGAGCCATGACGACGAACCGTGCCGGTGGCGCGCCGGCCATCGTATTCAAGCGGGTGGCCCTCGAAGAGGCCGATGATCTCGCTTGGGGTCATGCCCACGAAGGCTCGGTGCTTGACGTTGTCGCTGGCCACGTAGTACCGATGCCTGGGCAAGAGGGGGGAGGGTCAGCACTACGCCCCCACCTATTTCCCCGATCACCACCACGGGGCCCAGCCTCTAAGACGGGGCGGCGGGGAAAAGAGTCGCGGCGCTCACCTCTTCTGGTCGTCGGGGAGCTCGGCGTAGGTGGGGCTGTCCCGGTTGAGGGAGTACAGGCCGGTGGACTCGTCGTAGTGCCCATCGGTCAGGAGGTTGAGGGTCATGATGGGGTGCGTCGCGCCACCCGGCCGCAGGTTGATCTAATCCAGGCCGCCCGTTAGCACGTGCGTGCGGTTGTGTGTGTGCGTGGTGTGTGTGTGATGTGTGTTGCATGTGTGGGCGGGTGAGGTGTAGGGGGCGGGTTGCACACCTCGAGCGCGTGCAGGTCCCACATGTGTCCGTTGTCGTCGAAGGCGTAGTTGGCCTCCACGGGGCTGTCCTCGTCGGCGGGATCGGGCTCCGTGTGCCGTTCGGCCACGAGTCGCACCGCCGTGCCGGGCGTGGCGGGGTCCACCCGCCGGGCGAGGAAGTCGACCGAAAAGTGTCCGATGGCGCCCTGCGAGGCCAAATATCGGCCCACCTTGCGAACGTTGGATTGGATGGCGAGCCGGTAGGTCGAGTTCGCGGGGAACACGCAGCCCTGGTAGTTCTGGCCGTCCGGGCCGCCCATCATCTGTTCGTGGGTGGCCATGAGGTGGACCTGGCCGTCGCTGTCGATGCAGGCCTGGCCCGACGGGTTCCTGAAGGTGGCCGATCACAGCGTTTTGTTAGAGAGATCTCCCTTTTTAAGGTCCGAACGAAATCAAGAAAAGGAGCTAGGAGTGCACGGCGTACCTCACGTCGTGCTCCGACGAGTCGAGGAAGAGCTCGGCCAGCACGCCGACGGACTCACACTTGGGAGTGAACGTCTCCCAACACTCTTCGACCGCCTGGAACCGCGTGCGCTCGCGCGTGAACTGCTGCTCGATCAGGTCCACGAACTGGGCCGAGCGGCGGTCGCCCTGGTAGGCGTGCAGGTCGGAGATGTCGAGCAGCGCGTTGCCCTCGCCCGAGAACGCGTCGTCCAGCTTGATCACCACCTTGCGCGGCATCAAGGATAGCCACGATTCCTTGTTCTGTCCATAACGTGGCGTGCATTCATGCATTGTCAGCCAAATAATATTAATAGTTATTATGACTAACCGGGTGAAAAAATGGTTACTTACTAGAAGCAAAACAGATATAAATAATAATAATAATCATCTAAATGTGGACTTCACTTACGCCGTTGGTATGGAGAGCGGTTAGCCGCTGGTACTTGACTTCGAGATAACGCCACATGGCGGCCATTTCCTGTGCCAACTCCCGCTTGGAATAGCACAGTTTTGTGCCCTGTTCGAGCACGCCACACGGCAGAGCGTGAGTAAGGTGACGAAACGCAACGGTGTGTTCCTTCGTGTGCGCCGTGTGGGTGGATGCGTGACGTGGTGCAGGTGCACGTGCGTGGGATGCATGGCATAGGTGGGGTGTGCTTGTGTGGTGTGGGCGCTACATTACGACGGAGACGGAGTGCTGTGGTGTGTGTGTGTGTGTGTGTGTGTGTGTGTGTGTGTGTGTGTGTGTGTGTGTGGCTGGTGGGGACGCACTTGCGGGTGAGGAACACCTGTGTGAAGGAAGGCCTCACGTGATCCACTCTTGGTGCCGAAGCGGAGACAACTCTTCCTGACGGCCAGCAACGGTACTCCTGTAGGAGAGTTGGCCGCGCGTGCGCAGATTGTAAGTTGTTTTTTCTTGTATTTGTCTAACTCTCAATAAATAATAAGATAAAAGAATTAAAGGGTGGCGTACGAAGCGACGACGCGATCTTCTCCTCCCGGCCCGTTGTGAATACGCAAAACATGCCCGTGTCAGCTGAAGTGCTGTGCACGTGAAAAAAAAAAGACCACCAAAAGAAAAGCAGTGGAGGTGAGAGAAGGGACAGACCAAAACAGAAGGAGAGAGAGAGGTCTCGGGAGCGTACTGGGATCGCATCTCAGAGAGGAAGGTGGGGTGGCGCAATATCTTCTTGGTTATGGGTGTTGGCGACGAGTCCCGCATGGGCAACAGCACCAGTCGCTCCCACCAGCTCGCCTCATCCTCGTCCGTGAAACTGCGTTTATAAAAGAAAAGAAAAGATTAAAAGAAAATCTAAAATTAATCGATTTTAAGGGGCAATGATGGTTGAGCTGCAACCAATGAGGAAGGAGGAGGAGAGTGGCGGACTTACTTGCCCGTCGAGCGCATCAGGCGGAAGTAGTAGGCGATGACCTCGCGAGGGATGTCGACTGACGACACGAAGATGACACGAAACTTGGGGTCGCGCTTGCGCAGCAGGAAGATGTTGTAGAGCTGCCGCTCCTCGTAGTACCGCAGACCCGCGATGTAGTCGAGCAGACTCGCAGTCGGGCCGCACGGGTGGAGCGAGGGCACGACCAGCACCTGCGGTCCATTGTGGGAGTTCCGCTGTCCCAACTGTTGCTGATGAGGCTGTTCCCTTTGGTTCGTCTTGTTTAGCTCCTCTGCGAGGCCCGCCATGAGGGGCAAGGTCTCCTCTCCGCTCTCGTAGTCGCTTCGCCGAAGAAGGTCGTGGCCACGACGGCCCAGGACGACGCCCCCCTCATCGGCGCCTCCAGCTTCGGGAAGAGGAAGGCTCTCCCTCTTGTCGTTGGCCAGCTCGTGGTTTTGCATGGTCCAGTACATCATGCGCACTCGACTGTTGTGTTGGTTGGAAGGAAGCCCCTGCTTCATGCGTTGCTCGTCCTCCCTCCCAGACTCTTGAACAAAGGGAGTGCAGGTCGCTAGTGCGGAGGCCATTCTGTCACTTGGGCGAGTGTGCCGTCGCTTTCGTTCTTCTTCCCTCACTGGTGGTCGCTTTCGTTCTTCGCTGTGGTTGTGACGTGCAACTCGCACTCCCAAGGGGAACTGATGGTTTGAGCAGATGGGGATGCTGGTGCGTGCTTGCCGTGGGTGCTCTAAAGGTGCAGAGAATGTAGTGAGGAGAGGTTGAGGGAAGGCAGGGAGGAGTGTTGGTTGAATTAGGAATGAGGAATAACCAAAGGCCTCAGCAGCACCTCTGTGGGCGACATCTCGACTCGGGAGCTGACCGAGGTTGGCAGGCTGGCGCGAGAAAGCAAAGGCCTTTTGCCGTCCAAAGATGATGGAATTCCGGAGTTAACCACGACGGATCTCTCCCGTTTCTGCTGTCGTGCTCCTATCTGGTGGGCTTTCACCTCGCCAAGGGGGCACCACGCCAAAAGCTTCAAGCCCTGGTTGTGGTGTCCGTAGCCCTGGTGGCAAAGCGTTAGGAATGTGGGGAATTGTGGCCAAAACGCCAAAAAGAAATCCAGTCAAAAATGGACCGACACCAGAAGTGGGTGTTCTCGCATTCTCACTTCTCTGTGCAGCTGTCGGTTTCATCGCAGCCAGCCTTCTCTTCTCCTCACGTACAGTGCAACACAGCTCTTAACATCCTTCGGCCAGCCTGGCAGCCACAAACACAAATCGAATCGCGTGAGATTTAAATTTGTTCATCTCTTGAGGAAGGGATGCAGGAAGGAGGCTCCTATGGCAGCGCCTATGGAGGCGGATACAATTCGATGGGCACCTCCTACCCGTACGGCAGCAGCGCTGGCGGAGGAGGCTATGGCGGGGGCTACAACTACACGTACAATCCCTACGGCGGAGGGGGCGGGGGAAACGATCGAAGCGACTCAGACAAGGACACCTACGATGAAGAGAGCCACCTTCTTCGAGGAGGCGCAGGCGGGCGAGACGAGCAGGACAACAGTGGTGATCGATTCTCAGCATTTGTAAACTCGGAACGAGCCGACGATGGACTACAAGGCCACGCCAGTCTCTCCGAGTCCACCATGTCCACGCCCTTCTTTCCAGCTTCCACGGTGCCGCAGAGTGCCGGCTACGGCCTCACCTACGCCGACCTCGAGACCCAGGAGCAATACGGTGGGCACCGTAGTTAAATTAATTATTTAATTATTATTGCTACAATGTTATACGTTGATATTAATTATTTGTGTATCAGTGGCATTATTGTTACTCTGCTTGATATTGTGGGAACAAATTATATCATTTTAATTTTAGGAAGAAAATTTTATTTTATATATTAATTTATCTAAAACACGCACAGGGCTGTACAATGCCGCCGTAAAGGTGGTGACGCGTAAGCAGGTCCCTGCGCGCGTCAAGACCTTTTGCAACGTCGCCGCCATCGTCACCGGTCCTCTCCTGCCGCTCCCCTGTGTTGGTGTGCGTGTATGACTCATGCTCTGGAGTTGCGTTTATAGGTGCCACGGTCGCGCCTCTCGCCTTCTCCCTCGAGTCAGAGCTCTTCATCGGCAGCCTCAATCTTGTGCTCGTACGCGCATCGACCCGCCTCCTCCCCAAACACACACGCGTCGGGCTGTCTCTGGGGCGCAGGCTCTGCCTCGTTCTCACGTACTCGAGTTCGCTGCTGCCGCTGGCGTGCGTCGCCCACCAGGTGTTGATCCCGCTGTTCTACGTGGTGGCCAAGAACATGGAGGTGGACCTCCAGAACAAGGACCTCAAGGAGGAGATCATGGGGCTCTGCCAGAAGCTTGGTGCGCCTCACTGCACGCATGCGGCGACGTGGGCCCAGCCAGAACGTAGTGATGAAGCCAACACCTGCGTCGACGCACAGGGATCCCTGCCAAGACGCCGGGCGAGTCGCGACAAACGCTGGTCAACATCATCGTCACGGTCATTTCCCTGATCATGGCCCTGGCCGCCTTCTTCATTCTCTACTATAGGTGAGGAACTGGTCGCGCGTTGTAGTAGTTGTGGTCCCACATAACACACACCTCTGACTCTCCGGTGTTAACAGCAAGGCCTCCTTCAATCAAATCGCTGCTACGGCCATCACGTCTTCGGCAATCGTGTTCAGGTACCGTCCTCGCTCCTCGCGCCCACACCAACACATCAGCATCATCGCAGTCCAATTGATGGAGAAAGGCTCAGCTCGGGATCTGTGTTTGGGGGGGTGGACCCTTTGCGCAGCGGTGTGACCAAGATGCTGTCTGCACGAGCGCTACGAAAACACCAGAACGAGCTGCTTGACATCAAGGCCGATCTGAAGATGCTGGAGAAGCAAAACGAGGGTAAGGCGGCCACTTGTCTCGGCTTCGTTGCAAATGCAAGTGGGGGGGGTGAGCTCACTCCTGGAGCGCTTGCAGTCACGCAGACGGCGATTCAGATGGAGGAGAAGAATCGACGGCTCCAGGTGGAGTTGGCCAAGATCAAGAACATGCCCAAGCAGCAGCTCGAGGAGTCGGTGCGCAGCCTCGAGGAGCAGAACAGGGCCCTCATGAGAGAGCTCGAGCTGGCGCGCACCATCGTGCAGGCGCGCGTAACCAACGCCGGCATGCCACAGCTCGGAGCCTCGCAAAAGGGCAAGAAGGCCAAGAAGAAGAAGGAAAAGAAGGAGAAGAAGGCCAAAAAGGTGCACCCCGCTTCTCCTCTTCCTTTCCTGCCCCGGCTGACACCTTGTGGCCACCGCGTGCAGTGACCCATACTCCCCCGTTCGCCACTGTACAAAAAAGAGAAGAAAAATACGAAAAATCCATATTTATGAAAATAAAATAAATGCAAAAACTTGTCCCGGACAAAATAATGAAACAAATAAATGCTGCAAAAGAATTTTAGACCTTATTGCGCATAATACAAGATGGAGCCGTCGGAGGAGGTGTTTGTCACGAGCGAGGAGGAAGATGAAGAAGGCGATGTGGGCGATGTGGCGGTGGGCCCGGAGGGGGAGGCATGGGACGAGGAGTGGGAACGGAAACTGCAGGAGCACCTCCGGCAGCGCGGAGAGCAGGAGCAAGATGACGGCAGCCTGCAGGGGCTGGAGGCCAAGTGGACCCTGCCCACCACCCTACGGCCACTCAGCACCACCACCGCGGCAGCCGGAGAGGAGCACTGGTGGCGGCGCTGGTGGCCTGCCACTGGTGGCGGAAGTGAAGGCGAGGACGACACAAGCTGTGCTGCAGGGCCGCGGCAGGAGACGGCAACGGCGACGGTGACGGAGGATGGCGGGGTGAGTAAGCGGATAGTGCGCCCGGGCTCGGGCCGGTGGCCCACCGCCGGGTGCAAGGTAGCCGGTACGCTCGGCTACCATCTTCTGTGGCTGGCAAGTCGGGAATCGCTCACCGCCATCTCCTGCCGGATGATGCGTGCAAGTCAACTACGTGGGTTGGCTGTGGCCATCGCGCGAGCTGTTCGACCAGGCACACGCCAGCAAGCCACTCCTCATTGAGCTTGGCCAAGGTCTGACGCCCTCCTAAGCTGTTGTACTACGTTATGCGTGGGTTGAATGAAGGCTGATGTTGCGATGATGGTGGTGGGGTGGATGACGAAAGGAGAGACGCTTCCGGGGATGGAGGCGGCCCTGACGAAGATGGGCAGTGGCGAGGAGGCCGAGATCACCATCTCGCCGGCCTACGCCTACGGCGACGTCGGATGCCCTCCCCGCATTCCCCCTCATGCACACGTTCAGTTCCTCCTGCGCCTGCTCTATATCGAATGGCCCCCGGCTCCCGTGCGCACTCGTTCTTTGCGCCCAGACACATTATTATTTATTTATTTATTTATTTTATCATTTTTATTTATCTGGACGACTTGTGCGGGAGCAGGGACTCCGGCAAGGCGACCAGCTCGAGCAACGGATGGCCAACGCCGACCGGCAGAGGGAGGCGGGCAACGACCAGTTCCGGCTCAAGGCCTACCGCAAGGCCGTGCGCAGCTACAACAAGGTCGTTGACCACGTGTGACCCACACCACCACACGCATGATCGTCCTGACTGTGCTTGAGCAGGCGCTGGCGACGTTCAACGGGTTGCATTTCCTCACCAAGGAGGAGCAGGAGCTTCTCAACGGGAGCTTGCTGCCGCTACACGCCAACCTGGCGGCTGCGCTATACCATCTCAAGGACTACACTAAGGCCATAGAAAACGCGCGCAAGGTACACACACGCACGTACACGCGGCGTGTGGCCTGGGCCTCGAACTGACCCGCTTGATTGGCCACAGGCGCTGGCGATCGACCCGAGCCACGAGAAGGCGCTGTACAGGCTGGGCCTCGCCTACGAGGCCCTGCACGACCACGACGAAGCCCGCGCGATCTTTCGACGGCTGGCCGGCATGCGGCCCGAGTCTGCGCTCTACAGGCAGGCCCTCGCCCGCATACGTGGCACCGAACGCTCGGCCCACGCCCACTCCATCTTCGCCGACCTCTTCACCAAACGCCGATCCGACGAACAGCCATGACACCGATACAGACCCACATTGCTTTGTACAAAAGAGTAGAGACACGCGTCTATTTCTTGATGAGTTGGATCTCGTGGGTGATCTCACTGACCATGTTGCCTACGCTGAGCAGCTTCTCGAAGAGGAACTCGAGCTTGCGTCGCTCGCCCTCTTCGGGGGTGAGGCTCATCCGCTTCTCCTTCTCGAGGACGGCCAGCTCGCGCAGCTCGATCTCCTGAATCTTGTCGATCAGCTTCTCGTTCTCCTGCTCGAGCTTCTCGATGCGGGCGCGCTGTTCCCGAATCTCGCGCTCGAGGGCCTCCTTCGTCACCCGATGCTCTCGCCGCTCCTTCCAATAGATCGCCGCCATCTGCTCCAACACCTCGTCTCGCTTGGTGGCCGCCTTGTCGTCCGCCGACGCGTCCTGCGCCTGCTCGGTCTGTCGCGATGTTCCTTCGCTTTCGTTCTTTTGTTGGCGGTCTTCGTTCTTTTTGTTTGTGTCGACAGCCTGCGCCGTCGCTGGGGCGTGGGCCCTGTTGGCGCCGGCGTCGCCGCCGCTGTCGAGTTCGTCGACTCGTCCGGGGCTGTCGGGATGGCGCGCTGTCGGCGAGTCCCGGCCGCTGCCGCGCACCGGCGACGGCAGGAAAAAGTTGGCCGGCCGCCTCTCGAATGTCTTGGCAGTGGTCCAGTCGTCGTCCGCGTCGCCGCCTCCGCTCGCCTCGTCGCCCTCTCCTTCTCCCTCGGGGTCGCCTCCCCCTCCCCCTCCTCCTCCTGCTGCCCCATCAGCGGAGCCCCGGCGATCCAGGCCGCCGCTGTTTGGTGAGGTCGACTGTGTGTGGAATGCGGAGGGGGGCAGGAAATTGCCTCCGCTCGCCTGCACGCAAGCCACGATGAACGCCAGGTCCTCGCTGGCTGCAACGTTTGAGCGCGAGGTGAGGTCCGTGAGACAAAGAACGAAAGAGAGACAAAGAGCGAAAGAGTGGGGGGGGGGTGGGCGCACCGGCTTTGGCAGCGTAGTCGGCCCGCTTGACGCGGTCCTCGGCCATCTCGCGGAGGCATCGCTCCCTCTTGAGCTCCTCGCGCATGCGCATGATCTCGACGTCCCGCTTCTTCATGTTCTCCTCGTAGTGCCGCCGCGCCTGCCGCCGCTCCTTCTCGTTCTCGCGCTGTTCGGCGCG
The DNA here is from genome assembly GCA_027943245.1 of Acanthamoeba sp. SK_2022b. Lineage (NCBI taxonomy): Eukaryota > Discosea > Longamoebia > Acanthamoebidae > Acanthamoeba > Acanthamoeba sp. SK_2022b. Next base: position 12,190 of record JANDJZ010000409.1, read on the forward strand.
CCACCTCCGCTCGAGCTCGCCCATCACCACCGTAACCTCCTCCAGGCTGGCCTCGTTCTCCTTCTGCTGCACGCACAGCGCGGTCACGATCTCCATCAGCGCGCCCATCCGCTCGTTCTCTGCCTTCTCCCTCTCCTCGCTCTCCGCCTTGGCCGCCAGCGCTTGGGCGGCCTCGGCGGCCGCGATCGCGGCCGAGCGCAACGAAGGCGACGTCGACGTGACGGCCGTCGCGGGGAGCGGGTTGATGAACACCGTCTGGTTAAGCGGGCACTCGTCGTCGTCGTTGTCGTTCGACTGCCTTCGCTCGCCGATCGGGTGCGAGCCGTCGCTCTTCCACAGCGGAGTGGTGCGGCCGTAGGGCTCGTCGCCCAGTTCGGCCGCGGCGCCGCTGCGCCGCAGATCGCTGGCTCCTCCGGGGCCGTGCGCGCGTCGGGGCGAGTGTCGTTGGCTGTCCGACTTGCCCTTGGCCCCGCGCGGCTTGGCGGCGTTCTTGGCCTCTAGCGGAGAGGGCACGCCGAGCGACGCCAGAAAGCGGGACTTGTCCCACGACTTGGGGAAGCTGTGCCACGTGCTCGCTGTGCGCGCGTCGCGGCTTGCGTCAGGCTTCCACACGACGACAACGCGACAACAACACGCGCGCGTATGAGGGGCATACGTTGGGGGAGGACGCCGGAGGGCTCGGAGGACGAGGAGCTGGGATCGTGGAAGCTGGCCAAATGGAGGCAATTGCGGCAGTAGTGGCCATCCCAGTAATTGGGAAGAAACTCGTCACACCTGTGGTCACCGACCGCCGTGCGAAATTGTTCAATAATAAAATGAAATAAGAAAAATAAAAATACAAAAAAAAACGAAAACGACAAAAATAAAAGAAAGAGGACTGACCTGCAGTGAGAGCGAGAGCAGGCGCCACGAGGTGCGGAGGGAGACAGGACAATGGAAATCGGAGCAGTGAATCGCCCGCCGTTGCCTGAGGGTGGGCCGGCCACATCCACGCTATGTCGCCTGGGCACCCCTTCTTCGTCCCCTTCTTCCTCTTCGGTCGTTCCGTCTTCTTCTGAATCCGTCGTGTTGCCCCGTGCGTGTGGCCTGCAATTGTCCGGGCCTCCTCGCCCAGGAGAGGGCTCGGTCAGGAAGAGAACAGAGGACTCCTCCTCTACAGCCTTCGTTCCATCTTCCATGCGTGTACCTGGCCTTCTTTGATGTGTTTGTTAGTGCCGAAGGCTCGCGAGCGTTGCGCCAAGCACCTCTCATGTATCCCAGGCATTCGAGGTAGCTAAATTTTTATTATTTTTATTATTTTATCCATTTGGTGAAACAAAAAAAAGGTTAATTAAATAAACAAATCACGAGCCCAGGCACAGCCAGCCTGATGCTCACTGGGCGGGGTCGGCGTTGCCGTCGGCGCCATCCTGGATGGACAGTGCCTCCACCTCAGCGCGTATCACCTCTGCTCACGGACGGCACTGGTCAGCTAGCACGCGTGAAACGAGGGCATATGGACAAGAACCCTACCAGCGCCCTCGGCGGGTTCATCGTCGTGCTCATTCTGGGGCGTGTCCCACTCGTCGTCGTTTGCCGCTGCGTCGTCGTCCCCAACGTTCCCAGTGAATTTTGCCAGCACGGCCTGGAGCACAAAAAGGTGGTGTTGAGGATCGCAGGCAACAATGAAGAGAACGAAGGAAGACAATACCGACTGTTTGAAGCTTTGCAGGAGGTACTTGTTGGCCTGTTCGGTGGCTGTGATCTCCATGGATGGAAGGCCTCCCTCTGCGTCAATGCAATTCAGTGAAATTGCACCAAGTACGCCACTAAAGTTGAAGCGTACCTTCATCTTCGCTGTGGGAGTGCTCGCCATTCGGGTGGGCACAGTTGCAGCGAGCCAGCCCTTCTCCATCACGCGGTGCGCCTTCCATCTTGTTCTTGAAAGACAATTTTATTTGTTTTTTCCTGTTTTGTTGTACGTCGACACGCAGCGATAACGCAACCGCCGCCACACCACCGCTTGTACCCACAAACGACGAGAGAGAAGCGGAACAGCACAAGAGCCAGGTCTTCTTGTGCGGAGGATGTGGCCATGGAAAAAAAACGTTTGGCGTACACACAGGATCGAGGTTGAAGCGCAGCGATTTGCCGCTAACAACGTTTGATTCCGAGAAGAATCTCCAGGCGTGTTCCTCCCGCTCGGGCACGGCCTTGAAGGCCTGCGTGCCCGCTTCGCCCGTGGTACGCTCCATGTCAGTAGTCTTGCTGAATACTAGCGTTGGATGGTTATTAGTTTGGTACGTCTGCCATTTCGCCACCCACAGTGGGAGGGATTCTTACGCGCCACACCATGCACCCAACACCGTGCACCATACCGCCACGTCCGGGGAGGAGGTTTTACCACGCGCCGATTTTATAAACCTCACCTTGGTGGCCTTCTCATTCTCTTTCACTTTGCTCTTTGATCTTGGCGACCTGCACTAAACGAGCAGGAAATGTGCAGCTTTAGAGCTGCTGCGTTTGGCGCGAGTTTTCGCTGTTCGGGGTTTTCCACGGGCAACGCAGCCACCCGTAAGGAGGCGGGACCAGTTTTGGTGTGTTGGGACCGCAGAACAAACGAGACCGAAAAATAATAAAATAATAAAATAACAAATAAAAATAATAAGAAGAGGTAATTAGATTCGAATAGTGGGCCCCATGTTCCACCTGTTCGACTTGGTGGGTAAAACTGTCGAGAATAATGAGGAACCTACCATGCAAGCACCACCATCCGACGAGAAATTAGACGAGATTCAGATGCTCGAGCAAGCCCAATCGAGGTTACCGACCTTCTGTCCCCATTCTTCGCCTTTCGCGTCGTCATGTCGCTCTATCCTGTCCGACTTCGAGTGGTATGCCGAGGAGCCACTACTGGGCATCGACGGGACCGAGCCGCTGCTCGAACGACCCCCAACGGTCGATTTCCCAGCCACGTCAACTGCCGACCACCGCACCGACCTGGATCAAGTCCCCGCACCTTCCGACAACTCAACTACGACTGGTGAGGACCTAATGCAGCGGCTCTCAGCGCAGCACGTCGAGAATTGTCATCCCATGAATCAAGTCATCGTGGCAGCTGATGAAGACTCGCCCCCATTCGTTGTCGACACATCAACCGTCTCCTGCCCGTCACGAGCAGCAAGCCCTACCACCGCTTCACCACTCACCGACTTCACGGTAGACGACGATCAAGCACTCGTGGCCGCTCCTCGACTCCCCGCAGATGATGACATGTCCATCGAAGCTGATGCCGGACGAAGACCTTCGATCGAAATCCATGCTGGCCACGTAGCAACATCCCCTGAGCAAGTTGCATCCTTCGACGCGTTGTGCAAAGGAACCATGGCTCCAATCGACAACAAAGCTGATGTGGCCTGCAACGACGCCAGCGATAGCGGAAGCGATCGCGATGATGACGACAGCGACGACGAAGATGCGGAGGAAGAGCCTCAGCTGTCTCCCCGGCTTGTGGACGCTCGGGCACTGTACGAGGCCTACCTCCAGCGTCGAGCCGAGACGGGCGAGAACGAGGAATGGCCCACCAGCAGCGAGGGCGAAGCGTCAGGCTTTGGCGACTACGACGAAGACGACGGCGAGGATGACTTGTTCATCGCGTTCGGCGGAGCGTGGCAAGACCACCGTGCGCTGCATCGGCGCAACGAGGACTTCCCCTACCATACCTACAAGCCTCCGCTCGTGGGCGACGGATTCCAAGCGGACCTCCCCTCGCTCCTCACCGACGAGCAGCGCGCTGCACCTGCAAGCGCTCCCCTCACAAAGGTAACCGAGCCTCTGCTTCGTGAGGTGGAAGCCCCCCCCCCTGGCCGGCCACTAATCCACTCTCTCTGGCTGCAGGAATCGAATCAAGCCGACGCCGATGAGGACGACGATGGCCCGCGGCAGGAGGAGCTCATGTGGTCGCCCGACTCAACGACCGACGACTTGGGTATGTGGTCCTCGCCGTCGGAATGCAGGTTCTGCTGAACGCGCGTGCACATTGCTCACCAAATCCCAACAGTCGAGGACTATCTCGCGCACGTCCGAGGGCTTCTCGACCACGACCACTTCTCTGAGGAAAAGGCCCTGGTTGCACTGCACAGACACAGCTACGACGTCAATGACGCGCTGGCGGCGCTTCTCGTTGACCCAAAGCCTTTCCACAAAGGTTTGGCGTCCACTCCTTCCGTTTCTCCCCACGCACGCGTCGCACGTCGCACACTTTATGTGCTCACGACCGTTCGTTTCGCGCAGAGCGTTGGAGTGACCAGGAAAAGATCGCTCTAGTCACTGGCTGGAGCCTCTACGGAAAGAGCTGGAAGAAGATTCAAACCATGGTACGGCCTGCCCCGCTAACTGTTTCTCGTCGTGTGTGTGTGTGTGTGTGTGTGTGTGTGTGTGTGTGTGTGTGTGTGTGTGTGTGTGTGTTTCAATGAGAAACGAGCTCATATTCCTCCTCCCTCCCACCCAATCCAATGTCCGCCAGGTGTCCGCGCGATCAACCGGCGAAATCATGCAGTTCTACTACCAGCACAAGACCCGCGCGGACTACATCAGACGGCAGAGTCAAGGTATGGACACCCCCCCCCCAATCCAACCCTCCACTGGCGTCTCGTCGCTCACCTGGGCTCCCGGGCCTCACAGGCGTTGACGACGAGAGCGAAAGCGACGAAAGCGAAGAGGAGCCCATCGACAGCAATCCCGATGAAGCGGCCGGGCCGATCGAGAACACGAACCGTCGATCGCCGCTGCTCCACGAAAGGACCTCGTCGAGTCCCTCTTCATCGCCGTCGTCCCCGAAGTCGGGGTCGTCCTCACCCCTTCGCCCGCTTCCCACCTCGCCGCACCAGAGCGACCTCGCCCCTGTACATATGCCTATGGGCGAGGACGAAAGCGACCACGAGGTCGAGCGCCAGAGGAGCCCCAAGCGACGGTGGACGGCCGATGCGGACGACAACAACGACGGCGACAGCCAAGACAACGACGAGGTCCAGCAGCAGTTCAAGAAGCGGAAGCGCGATGAGGCCGCCACACACGGCAAGCGTCGCTGCCGCGAAGACAACGTCGACGGCGCCGATGGCGAGGGGAACGACAAGAGCGAGGAGGACGAAGAGCGCTCGGCCGCAAGCGGCAAGCGAGCCCGAGTCGATCGTGACGGCGACGGCGACGATCAAGAGAAGGGACTGGGCGTGTGGAGTAGGGAGGCGGGGGAGGGGTCAACACGGGGCATCGGCCAGCTCGACACGCCCGCTTCCTCGTAGAGCACGGAGGAATGCGCGGGCCGAGAGATCGCCGCGGAGGAGTGGACATGAACAAAGAGGAGAGAGGAAAGAGAGAGAGAGAGAGAGATCACGGAGGGAAGGACGAAACGCCAGGACACAAACACCTCCCGCCTATTTATTGTAACTTTAGACACATACACACGAACACGTGGCTATGGGGCAGCCGCGAAGGGCTGCAAACAATACAATGCTTATTTAATAGACAATTTAGATGAACGAAGTGTTTAATAAGCATTTTGATTAAAACCGTCTGCCGCACGTGCTGCGGCCTCGTGTTGACGAGTGCGCGGCGAACATGCGAAAACCAGGTAGATGCTGTTGCCATCTTGGTCAGTTAATGATGTGGAACTGCGTTAGGTTGGAGTTTAATGTTGTCCTGCAGTTGAGCGGCACATGATTGGTTCCCGGCACCGCTACCGTGGCCGTTGCTTCCATGAGGCCACCGCACGGATCAGGCTGTCATTACCCTCAACTCACACTCGCCTTCGCAGGCCACCGCGGTCACATCACCCACTTGGTCCCCTCACCATGAGGCTCGGCGCTAAGGCCACTCCCAGCCTTCTTGTTCTTCTTGCCCTGGCCCTACTGCCTTTCGGTAAACCGCCCTATCCTTTATATCGCTTGGAAGATGACAATCTCACCATCTTCGCTTCCTCTTGTCGTCTTCGCACGTGAGCCCAGCCCACGCACAATCGAGCGTAAAGCTCGTGGGGGGCGGCTGCGCCTCAGCGGCCGACCTCTACAACTCGTACGGGCAGTACTACGGCTACTACAAGGACAACGTCGCCCTCGCCTACTCGGCCGAGCCCGTCGCACAAGCCCTCACGCAATACAGCCAGAGCCTGGTCGACTTCATCGGCGTGGACACGGCCCTTGACGCCGACCAGCTCGGCGGGGTGCAGGGCCTCGTGCAGCTTCCCACGGCGGGCCTCCCGCTGGTGCTGGGCTACAATCTGCCCTCACTCCTCTCCAACGACTCACTCGTACGGCTAACCTTCTTCCTCGCCACCTGTTGCTGTCGCTCCTTCCGATTGGGCCCAGTGTGGTGCAACTCCGGAATCACAGCAAATTCGCCCACTGGCACTTCGGGATCTCACGAATTAAACAAACCGCTACAACACGGGAAGAGATGAGTCATCCCGTTTCAACTGGAATTATGCGGATGGAATGTCATAAGTGACGAATACGCCTTGTAATCTCATAAGCGGGCTACGGCACAGGGTGTATGTTGGTGCGTATAATTGACCGACGCTCTGGTGCACACCGCGCAGGTGCTCTCGGGTGAGGTGATGGCGCGCATCTGGAGCGGAGAGATAACGTTCTGGAACGATTCGGCCATCGCCGCGCTCAACGCCAACATCAGCAGCCGCCTGCCCGGCGAGCAGATCGTAACGACTTTCCGGACCGGCCAGGCGGTGAGCAGCTCCACCGTGTTCAAGCGGGCGCTCAACATCTTCACCAACGGGACCTTTCCGCGCAACGGACTCCTCGAGGACCTGCCACCTGCCGCCTCTCTCGGCACATCTCATGGTTTCGGCACCGATGCGGAGCGCATCGAATTTGTGCGGGTCCGTTTTGCCCGCTCTCCACTTTTGGCCACTCCTCGAGGGCCGCGCGTGCTGTGTCTGGCGCGCGCTGACATGGGAAGCTTGTGTTGGATCGACGCATGATAGGACACGGCCAATTCGTTGACCTACATGACTCTGTTCGAAGCCAACAGCGCGGGCATCAAGGTGGCCCAAATGCGCAACGCCGCTGGCTCGGTGGTGAGCCCCACCCAAACAGCCGTACAGGCTGCCATGACCGGATTCCGCTCGGTCATCGACAGTGGTAAGTGAGAGGCTCAGCACGCCTACCAGATGATCCTTACCGCAACCGCTATACTCAATTTTTAATCCAACTGTTTTTATAACTCCAGGTGATCTCACGGCGGACATCTTGAACGCCAATGGGTCGGCATCCTGGCCGCTGAGTTTCATCACCTACACCCTCATTCCCAGGAACAGCACGTCTTCCGACTGCTCCAATATTCGCGAGCTCTTGCTCCTCCTATCATGGTAACGCACTTACACGCCTTATCATCGTTCCTGGCGGCCAGCGGTTGTCTCACTCGAAGCTGGGCAACAGGACGCAGTTGAACTCCAACGCGGCGAATGTGGCGGCCTCGCTTGGATACACGTCCCTGATCAACGCCTACCGAAGGCGCCTGGTCGACACGATGGGCACCATCTACTGCAATGAGCGCAAGGCCTTCCAGACGGCCGTGCTGCTCGGCATGGGAGCGCCCTTCACCATCTACACCACATGGGTGGCCAACTACCCGAGCACCGCCTTCAAGGTGCAGTACACGTCCACCATCTCGCAGACAGCCATCGACGAGATGGTAGCTGGTACGTCTCCGCCTGCCTGCATGGACATTGCAGGCAACTCAACTCTGAAACTGACACCACTCGTCATGTGTGTCCGACGTGAAGGCGACATCGACTACGCCGCGCTGAGCACGGATCTCACTCCGGCGCAACAGCAACTGATGCCCGACGCAGCAGGGGTGCCCACTATCGGCTACGGCATCATCCCCTACTACAACGTAAGCTCCCCAGCTCCTTTGGCTCCTCTCCCAACCTTGGCCTCACTCCCACCTGACCTTCCCAGATTCCCGAGGTTGTGGGCAGTTCCCAACCGTTGGTGCTCGACTGGCAGGCCATGGCCTACATCTACCTCGACAAGATCAGTGTAAGTCCTCTCGATTTGACCATCATCTTCCCCCAACGCTCATTGGCTCCTCGCAGATGTGGAACGATCCGTACATCCAGGGGCTCAACCCACACCTGGAGGGCCTGTTGCCCAACAAGTCCATCATCATCGTCTACCAGAACGACCCGTCGTCGCCCGCCACGGCGCTCTTTACCGACGCCCTCAGTCGCAAGGTGCCCGAGTGGCGGGAGGTGCTGGGCAACTCGACCACCTACCTGGGCCACTTCCCGGCCATGGACGTGCCCGGGCGGACAATCGGTAGTACCATCAGGAACTACGCCCTCCTCAATGCTATCATCAATACGCCCTACAGCTTCGCGTTCCACCACAACCCTGATGTGGTGACTTCGCGCACGATCAAGGGCGCCTCGATCTACAACGAGGCCAACAACCTCGTGCCGTGCGACCCGACCACCATCTACGCGGCAATGATGGACCACAAGGACGACATCAAGGCCTCCATCTCGCTCGCGCCGGGTGCCAACAGCTGGCCCATGGTGCTGGTCAACTCGATCACCATTCACACGCGCGAGATGACCGATTGTACCAAGGCCGGCGGACTGCTCGACTATCTCTATTGGGCTCAGACCGACGCCGACGCTTCGTCCATGGCCACCGCGTACCTACCCCTCACCCGACAAACAAATCAAATTAAAATCAATTACAAAAACAGCATAAAAGTAAAAGTAGAAGTATATATATATATATAAAAACGACCGCAACTCACACCCCCGCAGTGCGCAGGTGGTAGTGGCGGCGACTGTGCCCTCGGTGAAGCGGCGCCTGCTGCAGCTGCTGGATCAGACCACCTGCAACGGTCAGGCGGCCAGTTCGCTCCATGGCTGCATCACCCCGGACGGCACGCTCTGCTCGGACCACGGCGTGTGCATCGACGGCGTGTGCAACTGCGAGGGTGACTGGAGAGGCGACCTGTGCGACGACCAGGGCCGCAGCGCGGCCGACATCGCCCTCATCGCCGGTCTGTCAACCGCCATCCCTATTGTGACCCTCGTCTTCCTGCTGCTGCTCTGTGCCCTGGTGGCAATGCTAGTCTACGTGCGCCGAAACCGGCGCGGCAAGGACGACTGGGAGATCGACGCTGGTGAGCTCGAGATGGGCGCGCATCTCGGTACGGGTGGCTTCGGCGAGGTCCACCGCGCCCTGTGGAAGGGCACCGAGGTGGCGGTCAAGATGATGACCGCCGCCTACGTCACCCGCGAGATGGAGCGCAACTTTAAGGAGGAGGTGGGTTCCCCTCCCCTCCCTTTACACCAGATTTGGGGCTGACGTGTTATCGTTGATTATCATGGTGGCCAGGTGAGGGTGATGACAGCGTTGAGGCATCCGAACGTGGTCCTGTTCATGGCTGCATCGACCAAGCCGCCCAAAATGTGCATCGTCATGGAGTTCATGGCCCTCGGCTCCCTCTATGACGTAACCCTCGCCTTCTTCACTCTATCCTTCCTCGCTGCGCTTCGCTAACTTGACACCCACACCTCTCTTCGCCCATTGCTCCTCAGCTGTTGCAAAACGAGCTCGTGCCTGAAATTCCGTATCTGCTTAAGGTAATACGCCAACCAATGGGAACAGCTCGCGTGAACCGGTGCTCATTTTCGTCTGTTCTTCATGACGATGATATTGACGACGGGCATGGAACAGATCAAAATGGCCTACCAGGCAGCCAAGGGCATGCATTTCTTGCATTCTTCGGGCATCGTGCATCGCGACCTCAAGTCGCTCAACCTGCTGCTCGACAACAAGTGGAACGTCAAGGTGTCCGACTTTGGCCTCACCAAGTTCAAGGAGGACGTCAAGAACAACAAGGGCGCCGACGGCATGCGCGCCGGCAGCGTGCACTGGACAGCGCCCGAGGTGCTCAACGAGACCCCGGGAGCCGACCTGGTCCTGGCCGACGTCTACTCCTTCGGCATCATTCTCTGGGAACTTCTCACTCGACAGCAGCCCTACGCCGGCCTCAGCCCGGCGGCGGTGGCGGTGGCGGTGATCAGGGACAACCTCCGCCCGGCCATCCCGGAGGACCACGGAGCGCCTCCCGAGTTCGAGGCTCTCATGGTCAGCTGCTGGAACGTCGAGCCCGTCATCCGCCCGGCGTTCCTCGAGATCATGACCCGCCTCAGCACCGGTACCCCAACACCCGCGATTCGCTTCTTGTGAATATTCTATTTGTTTTGTTTTTGTTTTTTGTTTTGTTTTGTTTTGTTTTTTGTTTTTTAGGCTATTGGTGGTTGGTTGCATTACCTGACCTGCCAGCTCGGCAGAGATGGGAGCGGGCGGTTCGTCGTTCAAGACCGGCTCGTCGTCGACGTCATCCCTGCCCATGGGCGCCTCGTCGTCGTGGACGGCCTCTGGCGGGACGAGCAGCTCGGGCAACTCCTCCTCATCCGGTGCGTGCTTGTGCGTTTGTGGGTTGCCTTGTGTGCGGCGAAACGTTTCCTCACCGTTCCACCCGACAGGCGACAGTTCGGTGGGCGGAGTGGAGGGAGCGGCGGCGGCGGGCGGAGTGAAGCCGCCCGAGGGCGACGTGGCGATCGTGTTCACGGACATCACGCGCGCGGCCTCGCTGTGGGACAGCAACGCGCTCGCCATGCGCGACGCGACGCTGCTCCACAACGAGACCCTGCGGGCCGTGCTCAAGAAGCACCGGGGCTACGAGGTGGTGTTCCTGCGCGACCGCAACAGCGGCGAGGGCTCCTTCTGCATGGCCTTCCAGCAGGCCGACGACGCGCTCGCGTGGTGCGCCGAGGTGCAGCAGGAGCTGCTCAAGGTCGAGTGGCCCGCCGAGCTCCTGGCCCACCCCGGCGCGGCCGAGGAGTGGGGCGACAAGGACGACCGTGTCCTGTTCAAGGGGCTGCGCGTGCGCATGGGCGTGCACTGGGGCCGGCCGCGCATGGTCAAGGACCCGATGACCCGCCGCGTCGAGTACATCGGCCCGGTGGTCAACGCCGCCGCCCGCATCACCGCGCTCACCCACGGCGGCCAGGTCCTGCTGTCCCACGCCGCCTTCAACCGGCTGGCCCAGCAGGGCGGCGACCGGGAGCTCCACCGGCGCATCCACTACCTGGGTCGATTCGAGATGCCCGACTCCCCCTCGGGCTCCAAGCTCTTCGAGGCCAAGGTGCCCGGCCTCGAGGCGCGCTTCTTTGGCGGCGTGTCCCCCGAGGGCGGCGGGGACAACTCCTCCTCGCACACCACCGCGACCACGCAGTCGTCCAACAACGATGAAGGAGGAGGAGGAGCAGAAGAAGAAGTAGAGGCGGAAGTCGTGGCGGGCAAGTCGCGGTCGGACAAGGGCGACGCGGTCGAGGGGGAGCTGCTGACGGCGGTGGGCGAGGGCATGATGTTCAAGGAGGACAACTTCCTGACGTCGGCCAACCTGTGCCGGTGGGTCATCGACTTCCACGAGGTCCAGCTGGGCCGGCAGATCGGCCTCGGGTCCTACGGCGTCGTGTACCGGGGCAAGTGGAAGGGCGTCGACGTGGCGGTGAAGCGGTTCATCAAGCAGAAGCTCGACGAGCGCAGCATGCTCGAGTTCCGAGCCGAGATGGCCTTCCTCTCCGAGCTCCACCACCCCAACATCGTCCTCTTCATCGGCACGTAGTCCACCCCCTTGATCCGCCAGACAGCTCTCCAATCGTATCGCTTACATTTTTATTCTCTTTATTTATTTCATATCTGCTTCATGGTTTATCTCTTTTAAAATTGCAGGAGCGTGCGTGAAGCGGCCCAACCTATGCATCGTGACCGAGTTCGTGAAGCAGGGCTCGCTCGCGGAGATCCTGCAGAACAACGGCGTCAAGCTCTCCTACCAGCAGAAGCTGCGCATGCTGCGCTCGGCGGCGCTGGGCATCAACTACCTCCACTCACTGCACCCGGTCATCGTGCATCGCGACCTCAAGCCGTCCAACCTGCTCGTCGACGAGAACTGGAACGTGAAGGTGGCCGATTTTGGCTTTGCGCGCATCAAGGAGGAGAACGCCACCATGACTCGCTGCGGCACGCCCTGCTGGACCGCGCCCGAGGTCATCCGCGGCGAGAAGTACTCGGAGAAGGCCGACGTCTACTCGTTCGGCATCGTCATGTGGCAGGTGCTCACCCGCAAGCAGCCCTACGCCGGCCGCAACTTCATGGGCGTGTCGCTCGACGTGCTCGAGGGCCGACGGCCCCAGGTGCCCGCCGAGTGCGCGCCTGACTTCAAGAAGGTCATGAAGAAGTGCTGGCACGGCACGGCCGACAAGCGACCCACCATGGAGACCGTGCTCGCCTTTTTCGACGCCGCCCTGGGCGACGACGTCGCTGCTGGCATTAATGAACCGTAGGCGAACGAACCTGCCCCCACACAACTGCGGCACGATGTGGCTCTACCTCCACATCTACCCTCCCCGTAAACACTTTTGGTGTATTTGATGTTGATAGCGTATGAACAGGCTGATTGCATTTTTGCAGGCACTCTTATGATTACTATTCTATTTGTTATTTATAATCTTATAATATAGTGAAGGATTTGATTTCAAAAATGAGAGACTATTCCCTCTTGGGTTCATCTCCAAAGCCAGCTCAGCGAGGGGTCACGAGGCGCGGAGGCCAATGGTCATGTGGTCGCTTCCCTCATCGCTGGAAGAATCAAAGAGACGACGACAATGATGTAGGGGGTCAGGCACGCTGTCTCAGAGAAAAGCAGAGGGTGGTAGGGTCTCGGTACCAGCTGTCGTTCCCGCCGTAGGAGGGCGGGGACTCATCGCTGTTGCCCGGTTGGCCCGCAGAGCTGCCTCGGATGCTCGAGCTGCCGCCCTCGCTCCCGGAGCTGCCGCTCACGCCCTCGGGCGAATCACTCCCCGACTCTGCACGTGGTGTGCGCATGTGCGTGTGAGCTCGAGGGCCCCCATCTCGCAGAGAGCCGGGCAGCGGAAAAGAACCGTACCGGAAGCGCTGAGAGGCCGCGGAACGGCGGACGAGGTGTCGATGTCGGCCGAGGAGGAGTACACGGGGTTGGCACCGAACAGCGCCGAGTAGTAGCGCGCCTGCATTCCCCCAAGCATGACCAGCAGATGAGTCAGGATCGAGCACTCGCCCAACAATACCAAAAAATAAAAAATTAAAAAATAAAAAAACAAATAATAATTAAAAATAATAATAATAATAAAACGATTTGAATAATAATAATAATAATAAAACGAACCTTGGACCGAGCGACGTGGGGGATGGTCGGGTTGAGCGGCTCGAGGATCGCGTCCAGCAGCTCACGGAACTCATCGAATCGAAACATGGCCAGGAATATGTTCAGTACCTGCGCGTGCAGATCCGATGTGTGAGGACCGTAGATATAGATGACGACGATGATGGCACATGATGGGGAAGAGAGAGATGGGGAGGGGAGAGGGTGTACCATCTCGAGGATGGGCTGGATGGAGACGTAGTGGGAGATGAAGTTCTTGGTGGACCGCTTGGACACGTCGAGGAAGAGGAGGGCCATCTGGAGGGCCTCGCGCGGCCGGCCCATGCACCAGAAGCACTCGGCGCGCTCTCCCACGATCCACAGCTTGAACATCATGTAGATGTTCAGGGGCAGCGGGTTGTCTGACTTCATCAGCAGCTCCAGGTCCTGTCCCCCCAAAGCCCCCACACACGCACACGCATGCAACACATAGCACGCGTTGGGTGAGCCAAAGCGAGGCGTGGCTTTGGGGAGAAAGAGAGGGGGGAGGCGAGGCGGCGGGTGTACCTGCTCCATGGTCTCGAGGGGCAGGAGGAGCGGCTGCAGGGTGGTGTTGGGTCGGAACATGTTGGGATAGGCCGCCACGAAGTCGCGCTGGTCGTACTCGTAGTGATGCTGCTGCTGTTTCTGCTGCGACGTCGACTGATGACCCCTGCTGTCGCCGCCTCCCGAGCTTGGGTGGCGGTGCTCGAGCGGGTCGCTTCGTCTCCTCTGCCGAGCTTGCTGCTGGGACGGCGAGTTGGACGCCTGGTTCTGTGGGCACGCCGATTCCTGCGTGGATTTGTCAGGTGTCAGTATTTATTTTTTATTATTATTATTATTATTATTTGTTTGTTTGTAAGGAAATTTTGACGTTGTAGAAGGGTGGTACCTCGGGCTGCTTGCGCTTGTGTGTCGATGAAGAGGAGAAGGAAGACGACTGTCGCGAGTACGGCCGCTCGGCTCCGTTGTTGGCAGGCGCGCCGCCGTAGTAGCTCGCTGCGACAGTCAAAGTAGAGAAATTAGGGGAAAAAATCTTGAGAGAGAGAGAGAGAGAAAGGCTGGTGGAGAACCTGATTCGGGCTTCACAGTGGACTTGAAGATGAAGATGCCCTTCATGATGTTGCCCACGACGCCAAACATCTTCTCGACCATCTGCAGATGCGAGATGGGGATGTGCACGGAGGTCCTCGCGTTGCGCGGGATGGCGGCCGTTTGAAGGGAGATCGGCATGGTCGGGTAGTAGGAGCCCTTCTTGACCTCCTGCAGCTTCTCCTGTGAACCCATACGTGTCGTCGCCGCCCAACAACATCACACACGTCAGCACACGAGCCCGCCACGTCAACACGCCACACAATTGCGTGAATTGAAGCAGCTCGTACGTAGATTGGAAAGACATTCTGTTGTGAAGAAAGAAGAAGAAAGAACGAAAGAGACAAGTAAAACGAAAGAGACAAATGAAATGAATGCGTCGCGGTTGCGGTGTGCCGTGCGGACACGATTAGTGAATGTGTGGGGGGCGCATGCGCGGCTATGAAGTATTGGAGAAAGCGAAAGCGATGGAAGAGAACATCAAGGCGACAAGGCCGGGGAGGGAGGCTCCGTACCTCATAGGACAGGCTGGTGTTATCCGTCATACAAAACCAGGCGTACATCTGCAGGCATGATATGTAGACGCTGCTACCGAGACACCCGATGCGCTTGCAGATCTCCATCGCAAGGGTAAGGTAGTAGGCGCACTTGTTCAATCCCTGAAATGAGATGACACGACGTGAGCCATCGACATATCGACACGGGGAGCAGCGGGGAAGCCGTGCGCACCTCTTCCTCGGTGGTCGCCCAGAAACGGGAATGGTAGGCCATGGGCAGCAGGACGAGCGATATCGAGGAGTCCGTTTGGTCGAATACGTGGCCCAAGTGGTCTCTGGCATTGACGGGGGCGGGAGGTGGAGCGGCGCTGTGAGCTCGCACGTTCAGTGTGGAGGGTGTCCGTGAAGGGGCGCCGTCGTACCGGGCCTTGGCGTAAAACTCGATGGCGCGCTCGATGTGGCCCGACATGAGAGCGCCGCTGTAGAGGATCCAGTAGATGGACAGTGACAGCGGAGACCGTTCCTCGGCGCCCTCGTCTGTGCACAAAATGTACCTAATTGTTTTTTTAGAAAGCGTCAGTTGCCACTCTCGGCACAAACCTAGGAAAGAGAGGAAGAGGAGAAGGGAAGGTTGTTGATGCGCAAACCTGATGTTGTCGTCTTCTAAGGCAGCTGGGTGGAGAGGGTTGAGCAGCCAGAGGTTTTGGGTGTAGCAATCCCTGCGGTGCGATGAAGGAACAGCATGAGTAAAATAATGAAATGAATAATGGAAAATAAAAGGGCGAGCGTACCGGTAGGTCTCGCTGAGCTTCATCAGGTGCAGGTGTGTGTCGGCGTTCCATAAGCCGGGCTTTCGTTCCTCCTGCAAAAAGACAACCAAAGGAGGAAGAGAATTAACGGAGAGACACGTGCTCGCGCTTCGTGTGCGTCCAGTGGTCGCATTGGGCACGGCTTACCGCTGGGCCGATATCAAGATAGGGGATATCTTGATATCGCAATTTTTGCTTTTTGTTGGTGTGTTCCTATATACATGTATATAGGGAGGCACAGATGGAAGAAGCGAGCGAAATCAATGGGGATAAGCTCGAATTAGTGGATTTTACTGTGCGGTAGTTTTGTTAATTTTCCAAATAAAGGAAAATCGTAGTTTTAAATTTTGGACATATTTCGGGTCAAAAGCTTTGAATGTGATTGGGCGCCTCGCTTTGAATTTTGGTGGTGGCGGCTAACGTTTGGTATGAGCAGACACGCATAGCGTGGGTGCCTTATCCGTTTGACCACAGCAGACACAGCGCACGTGCAGACCTCACGCTCGAGGCTCACGTGAGCGCGAGACACAAGATGATGCTAAACAGCTAATGCTAAGATCCGCAAATCGATCTCGCTCGAATCGTGTGATTGATTAAAGGAGGCAAGGAAATGTACCTGGTAGGTCGTTTGTCCTGGCTGGTACGCCCCTCGATACAGTTGCAGCTGCTTGCCTGAATGGCGAGATGTGAGCGCTCTGATGTAAGGATCGAAATATAGGCCAGCAGAACGTGCCTGATGCGTCCGTGTGGCTTCGCGCGGCTTCATTCTCGAGCTCCATACCATCCCGACCGCGATAAGTGCGCGCGCCGTAGAGCATCCGGTGAAGACTATCGTACAGCTCGGCGCCGTTCTCCTCGCTCTTCAGCATCTTCATGAGGAGATTAGCGCCACCGGTGCTGACTTCGCCATCAAGCGCATCGTAGTCGTCCATGATCGAGGCCAGCATGCCTACACTCACAGAGGGCGTGGTGCACGTCGACTGCTGGCGGCCTGCGAGCGTCGAGAGAAAGCCCTGGTCGATAAGGCCATCGCTGCAGCCGTTGCCGTCTGCGTCCTTGTAGGGGTCACCTTCGGGTTCGTCTTCGTCGATCTGATCGAGCAGCACCGATTCATCATGCGAAGATCGCGGAATGATAGACGACGTTCTGCCCTGCTTCAACTCTTCGACGCTGGCGGACCGGCCATCAGCTGTTCCCTGCTTGCTACTGCCGCCGCCACGCAGCCGATTATCGCCATCGAGCGAGTTCAGCGAAGAAGGTGATGGAGGCTGCTGCGAGTGGGCAGATGATGTGACGGTAGCGGAAAGCTGGATGGAGCGACTGTCGGCATCTTCTCGACGGCGGAAGTGATTGTAGACCGTGACGTTGGCCCCACGAGCGCCTAATCGACGCGAGGTGGTGGCAGGAAAAGCTAGCCGCACCAATCTACCGAAGGCTGATGCGGATGTGGGCTCGATGCGATGCTTCTTGCAGAACTCGGCGTACTCGACGTAGACGTCCTGCTTGGGCGTCGATTCGTCGAAACACTGCTCGTAATTGTTCTCGAGCCTTCAGATGGATAAAGCGATTCAATGACGTCGATGGAGAATAGGAGAGGAGGTTCAGAGGGAGCAATTAGTCTCGAGAAAAAAAATCGAAAGGTATCCTCCCCACGCCCCTCTCGTGAAATTAAGCAATTGTGATGACGAACCATTGAAGTACGACTGGCACGGCCTCGCTCTTGCCAATGGCGTATCGATTTAGGCCGCTTTGCGCCCGTGTGAAGTCGGGGCGTTCCCCCTCACCATCCATAGTGGCTATGTCTTATGTGTGTGTTTGCCAGTAGCGCGTTTGGATGAGGAGGCGTTGAGGACGGCGGGAGACGGCTGCTGCTGAGTGTTTGTTCTTGTTCTGCGCTGCTTGTACCGGCCTGCCGTCTACTCCCCTTGCTCTCTCTTTCGGTGGTCTTCTTCGCCTCCGACAGACTTGCTGATCTGGTAACGCGCCAGGCAGGCGCCCATGTCCTTCTTCTTCTATGTGCCATCAGCCCTACCTAGGCGGTAGTCATCGTGAGCTCAACGTTAGTATTGTATTCTTTTTGACCTTTTTTAGTCAACACGTGGACCTTTCTCCGAGTCGTGATAAGGTATGATTCAATACTTCCTTCCGAGGTGATCGTCGCTGCGCCCCGCGCTGCACGATTTGGGCACATAGCCCAGGCATGACCGGTATGTCGGCAAACTCGTGGAATCTGTTGCGCAGGTCGCGGTCTCGTGGGCAGGGTTTGCGAGAGCTGTCCCAACATGTGCGAGATGACGCAGCTGCCAAGCGCGCATCACCCGCGCCAGGCGCCATCACGTCCCCTCGGACTCGGGCGGCCAAGCACATAAGTATTCTCAGTTGTAATAACGGCTACAAGCCCAGACACTCAGCCCGCGGCCAACACGCAAGCGGCGTCGCACGTTCACGTCATGTTTCCCTGTCATTTCCTTTCCTTATGTCCGCCAATTTCTTGTCTCCAGAGACGCCACCAGACAGCTTTTCCCTGTTTGCACGTAACCTTTTCTTTGCTTCCTCAATCCGATTGGGGGCGGCGATTTTACTGGATCAGTGGCGGAAATTTGACAACTTCGGATTGCTCCGCGATACGCTCGCGGATGCCGGGCCAGGAAATGCCCGGCACGCGCACCGGTGAGCTGCTCTGGTCCCGTGAAGTCCTTCATCTCTGCAGAGTTTTTTGATATAATGAGGCGCACGATTTCCTTGGCATCTTCCAGCTCCTCCCTCTTCGTCGCGCGCGGCAGGTTTGCCGCTCTCGGCTCGTGCAGAAGCCTCGCCACCGGGTACAACCCCAATCCATAATCTTCCCCTTGGCAATTCTTTATTTTTTTTTTGAAGTTGAAAAATATAATCGTCTTCATGCCGGCCCGGAGCTCGTCTATTCTGGTCTTGGAATGCTCAACTTCAAAATCTCAGATTTAAATCCTGCTCGGCAGCAACGACTGATTGTGATTCGACTCACCCTGCAGGGTGCCGCCACCAAAGGAAGGAGTGGACTGGGAGAGCATGGGCTTCAACCTCAGCAAGACCGACTTCATGTACCTGGCCAACACGCCCAGGGGCAGCGACTTCAGCCGGTACGCCTCCTCCGTTCTTCTCCCCTTCTCTCATTGCCGCCGGAGCTCACCTCCCTTTCCGTTTGCCCCCCTGGCTCCATGCGTGTCTGCGCGTGTCCGGCGTTGTGGGTCCACACAGAGGCGAGATCATGAAGTACGGGCCGCTCTCGCTGGAGCCTGCGGCGACCGTCTTCTCCTACGGCCAGTCTCTGTTCGAGGGGCTCAAGGGTAACCCCACCCACCTCTTGCCATTAGCGCGCATGCCCAGAGCGGAGGCACGAGCGTAATCTCAATAATAATTATAATAATCCTCCGATCTTAGTGCGGGTATATCTCCGCTCCCTCCGGTTGTAAACGCTCACGCACGCACGCACGCACGCACGCACGCACATGCGCACATACAGCTTTCCGAACGGCCAACAACCGAATTGTGGTCTTCCGGCCGACGGAGAACTGCAAGCGAATGAACGAGGGCGCCGCCCGCTTCCTCATGTCCCCCATCCCCGAGGGTGCGTTGCACCACCTTCCTCTTCGCACACGCGTGCTCCGCCGCCGATCGGTTGACCTTGAGCCCCTCTCCTCCACAGATGTGTTCATGCACGGCATCAAGGAGACCATCAAGGCCAACGCGCACTACGTGCCCCCATTCGGCAAGTACGAGCACCGCTCCCCGTAGCGCGCACAACCGGCAAATCGCGTCTCGCTCCTTGCCCTCTCGCTCACCACACACGCGCGTGCACTCAGGGGCGCGCTCTATCTGCGCCCCATCATCTTTGGTAGCGCGCCGGCGCTGGGCGTGGCGCCCTCGCCCGCCTACACCTTTGTCATCTACGCCTCGCCCGTGGGCAACTACTTCAAGGGCGGCATCAAGGGCATCCACCTCATCACCGCCGAGGACGTCCACCGGTGCGCCTCTCCCCCTCCCCTCCCCGTTCCAGTCTTTCGCTTCGCTCTTTGCCTCATGTTCGTTCTTTGTTTGAATACGTCAGAGCGGCGCCCAAGGGAGCCGGTTCGGTGAAGGCGGCCGGGAACTACGCCCCGTGCTTCCAGATCCAGCAGGCCTCGAAGAAGGCCGGCTACGACGAGGTGCTGTTCCTCGACGCCAAGGAGGACAAGTACGTGGAGGAGGCCGGCGCCTCGAACTTCTTCTGCGTGACGCCCGACAACACAATCCACACCCCCGCGCTCAAGGGCACCATCCTGCCCGGCGTCACTCGCAAGAGCCTCATCCACCTCGCCCGCCAAAAGGGCATCACGGTATGCCGCACACGGCCACACGCTGCGCACACATGACTGCACCGCGCGGGGTCTCTGCTCGGCGCTCACGCTGCGCGGCCCGTGCTCCCAGGTGAACGAGGGCTCGGTGAGCATCGACACGGTGTGTCAGGCCAAGGAGGCCTTCTGCTCGGGCACCGGCGCCTCGGTGACGCCCGTCGCCTCCGTGACCTACAAGGGCAACAAGTATCTCTTCAACAACGGAGAGGCACGTCTGCCCCCCTCGTGATTTTTGCTTCTTCTGTGGGCGATCCCGCTCATCGGTGTGTCTTTTTTCTGAACCAGGTGGGCAAGGTGACGCGAGACCTCTACGACACGCTCGTGGGCATTCAGACGGAGAAGGTGCCCGACAACTACGGTTGGCTCTACGACCCCTTCGCCGACAAGCAGTGAATAACAAAAGCCCTTTTCCCTTCTCCTCACTGCAAATGTGTTATTTACAAAAAATTAAATCGTTTTTTTCCCCTTCAAATCAATGGCATTTAATTTTGGTTGAATAAATAGATTGTTTTTTTACATTATGAATCAATAAATAATTGGAACTATGTACACTCGGCTGAGCTGTGGCAGATCAAGCGAAAGAGGTAGCAGACCGGGGGCGGCCGGGATCCTCGCAGGTCTTGGCTTCGACCTCAGCGTTCCTCGCCTGTAGCTTGCGAATCTCCTCCAGTCGCATCTCCTTCTTCTGCCTCGCCATCGCGACCATCGCCATCTTGCGCGCTCGCCTCTCTTCCATCTCTTTCTCCTTCTCCTCCTTCACCTTGTCGCTGTCCACATCGGACTTCTGCTTCGCTTCCTCCTCTTCCTTATCTTCCTCCTTGCTTCCGCCCTTCTTCTCGTCGAGCCGCTGCGCTTCGCCGCCCGTGGCCCACTTGGCACAGTGCTCGATGAGGAAGGCGGACACCCCTACCACGGCCTGATCATCGGCCGGCACGTGCGGCAGCCGATCGCACGCCACGATCACCCGCCCAAACACGCGCGCCAGCTGCTGGCGGATCTGTCCGCTGGCCGCAGACGAACATTCGTCCCGCACGTGCTCCGCGAGTTTGCTCTCTTCATCCTGAACCTGTGCCTCTTCCCTTTTTCCGTTCAGCTTGTCGACCTCAGCCTTGATGTTGTATTGGTCGCGGTCGGTGGAGGAGGCGGCGACCATGTCGGACAGGGCCTCGACCTGCCTCTTCATGCTCTCGGCCTTGCGTTGGTGGATCCGCTCGCGCTCCTCGGCCAGCTCGCGTTCTATGAGGGCCGAGTAGCACACCGTCGCGCCGCAGCTGGGCGAGGCGGTCGTGGTCGCCCCCGCCCCCGCCGTCAACGGCGACGAGGCAGAGTGCTCGTCTTCGTCGATGGACGAGAACGATGAGGAGGCCACGCTCACGCACGAGCACGTCGACGAGAGGGACGAGGAGAGGCTCGAGAACGAGGTGGAGGGAGAGGTGTAGGCCTCGTTCATGAGCTCGTCGGACGTGCTGGGCGAGGCGAAGAGGTTGTCCACGTGCGGGTGGTAGTCGGGGCTGTGGCCGTCGATGGTCGGGCGCCGCTTGAGCACGCGGTACATGTCCCGCCTGCGCTCGCGGTCCACCTGCTGCTTGCGCGCCTTGGCCTTGAGGCGCTCGCACCGCTGGCGCTCCTCCTCCTCGCCGCGCAGCTTGTCCTCGGTGGCCCTGCGCTCGCTCTCCAGCGCACGGGCCTGGCCCAGCCGCACCGCCGTGCGGTCGAGGAACGACAGGAGGCGCAGCATCGTCGCCCGGTTGGCCTGCGGGAGCGACTCCAGCAGCGCGCCCACTACCCTCACCTTTGCCTCGTCGTTCTGGATGCCTGGCGAGAACGCACCGTCAGCCGCCATTCGTTCACAACAGGAGAGGGGTACGGGCGGGGGAGGGCCTGTGTTGGAAAAGAGAGAGAGAGAGAGAGAGAGTGACTGGACGTACTGTGCACGGCCACGAAAGAGAGCTGGTGGGAGTGCCCGCAGAGCGGCTCGAGCCCGTTGCGAGCGGCCGGGGTCAGGAACTTCTTGACCTCGGCCTGCAGCCCCTCGAGGTCGACCTGCGCTTCGTCGTCCTCTGTGACCACATTGGCGATTGTGGAGTGAGCAAGTGACCCTATCACATGCGCACATGGGGGTTGTGCAGTACCGGCAAGGCCGTCGAGCAGCTGGTTGATGAACGCGATGCTCTCGTTCTCCCGGGGCTGCGTGGCCAGGGCGGGCCTCAACCGCACGACGTGGCTGGCCGATCGCAGGCGCGTTGTCTCGGCTGCTCAGAACACACACACACACACACACACACACACACACACACACACACACACACACACACACACACACACACACACAGAGCAAGAGAGAGAGAGAGAGAGAGAGAGACGCCCACAGGTAAGGTTGTGTGCAGGAATGCGTAAGGAATGCATATACGGTGGCGGCGGTACCCTTGGGCATGCCGATGGGGAGGGACGGGTGCGAGCTGAAGATGGGCCGGCTCTGGATGAACGACCCGATGGACCTCTTGCTGCGCGCCACAGCTTCCCTCACGCTCCCCATTCTCTGAATGGGCATCGCCGTCGGAGTCGCGGTCGCTGTAGTGGCCTCTGGCTTGGCCTCCTCCTTCGTCTGGGGCACGGGCGCCTTCTCCTTCGCGTCGCTTTCCCTCTTCATGAGGGCTTGGGCGGGCTTCAGCCTGATGCCGGCGCCCTCGTTGTGGCTCTTGTTGGTGGCGAGGAGCATCGTCTTGCGGTCGATCATGCTCGAGCTCCTCCTGTGCCTGCGCTTGGCGTCTGTGGCCGCGGGGGCCTCCTCCCCGCCGGTCGGGGTGGCCTGGTTGCCCTGGAGCTTCACGCGCAGCTTGGCGCCATAGTCACTCCCGCTACGCTTAAGGACGCGGTAGACGTCACGTTCGTCAGCGCTCTTGTGGAGTGGACCGACCTTGGTCGAGTCGAGGTCTCTGTCGTTCTTCTTGCTGTGTTCCTTGTGTGACTGTTTCCGGTCGAGGGCCATCACCACGTTCATGGTCGCCGACTTCTTGTGGCCCTTGTCGCCCTTGCACTCCTTGCCCTTGCCCTCGAACCCGTTGTGGTGGAGCTGGTGGTGGCTCTTGCGCCTGATGATCACGCTAATGCTCTTGCGGTCGGGCTTCTCGCCGTTGGCGTCGGCCTCGTCGGTGAGCAGTGGAATGTCGGGAATTTTCTTGCGGACCAACGCGTTGGCGCGACCCAATGCGAAGTTGTTGAGATGCGACACCCACGCTCCCAAGTCCTCCTCTGCCACATCGCATCGGATACGTCAAACGCCGGCACAAGATCGGAGCTAAAAGAGAGAGACTGGCGGTACCGGAACGAGTGGCGAAGGTGATCGTGCGCTTTTCGGCGTCTTTGCCCTCTCTCTGCTTGGTCCATGTGAGCTTGAAACAGTGATCGCTTGCCTGTGTTCGTGTCGCGACTTCGCTGGTGAGACCCACAACACGGTTGACCGGGAGCGGAGATCCGCCTCATCTTACCTTGGCGCCTTCCACGTCTTCGCCCTGGGCCAGTGAGAGTTTGCATCCGATTAGGTCATAGACCTTGATGGGCACCGAATCTTTGGCCGAAGCAAACTGGAACAGCGCGTTAGTGCCCCTCAGCTGAAAGAAGCGGTCGCGCCACTGCCCCTTCATGTTCCTATAGCGGGAATAGTGATGAGCGGAGCGGAATAAACAGAGGTGAAGGGTGATGTCGTGGCGTACATGGCAAGATAGCCAGAGAGACGGACGTCGAGTCCGATCAGACCGCCCTCGGCCACGCCCTGCATGCCCTTGTCCGTGGCGTACGACAGCACTTCGCCGCGAGGCGAGGTCTTGGGCTCAGGCGCCTCGCCCGGTTCGCCCAGCTGGCAGATCGTGTCGAGGAAGGGCTGGAGGATGTGCATGTACTCTGGGCATTCGATGACGCAAGAGTTAGCGTTGGCCTACGCGTAGAGATAAAAACTGGCGCACGGCATGAATGAGCGCGGAGAGTGGGTGCACACCGTTGAGGGGCTGCTTGCCGGCCGATAGGAAGTGGTCGAGTTCGAGGCTGGTGCGAAGTTGCGGTTCGGAGAAGGCGCCGATAAGGTAGCACTGCAGCTTGCGGTGCACTCGGCTGATCACCATGGGCGAGGGGGCCGAGCGGAGCTTCTTCCTACAAGCCGCAGCACATCCCGAGGTGAGCCAAGTCTCATGATTCAAGCAGGCCGTGCACATGCGACCCACGTACCCTTTCGGAAGGCGGAGGCTCTGCCTCTTGACGGCGTAGGCGAACTTGTCCTTCAACTGCACAAAGCAAGTTAGAAAAGGTGAGGCGGGAAACAGGGGAAGGAGGTAGAGTGCCAAGTCCAACCTTGGCATGGAGGGCAGCGAAAAGGGAGTGTGGTCGTAGAACGACCCACTGGTCCTGGCCTCGGCTCACCATGATCTGGAACACCTGCAAAGAGGGGCAAGTGCATGTAACGTCAGCCTGTGCGGAATGGGCCGATAGAATGAATGCGCAGCGGAGGCCAGGGAGAGGAGATGATACTGTGTAGGGTTTGGAAGAGGAGCCATCGGCCCTCAGTTCGGTGCCAAAGAGGATGGCGCTTGTGTAAGTATCAGACGATAGGCTCGTCGTGATGGACGCCATGTTGTGGTGTGGCGATGCTTGAGCTGCTGGCTTTCTTGGTACAGGAAGGGCTTAGTTGATGACGTGCTCTCGCTCACCGGCCACTACTCGTGAAGCTCTGGGAAGCTGGGACCTGATGGAGCACCGATGGGGGAAGGTGAAGATGGAGCAATGATGACAGACTCGGGTGGTCTTTCAGATGGTCTTTATGTATGACTTTTAGGTCCTGCTCCCAGACGGGGGTCCATGCTTGTCTGTGCCAATTCCGGTGAACAATCCAGCGTGACCACGACCTGGAGCTTCGGGCACGTCTGTGTTGTCCTTCACCATATTCTCCACCGCACGAGAGCATGGCCGCACACATGTTGCCGGCACATGGCCTGGTGGTCACCAGGAATTTTCTGTGAGTTCAGCCACTGGCCGCAGCGGAGAACAGAAGTCGCCTTGCCCGTTTCGCTCTTTGTAGAAACAAATTTCAGAGCGACTCTCTCAAAACACAAAACACGTTTGAAACGGAAATGCATGTCGACAGATAATAGTTTGGTCTCCAGAAAGACAGGAGGCGAGGCAATACTTGGCGAGCGGTAGTGAGCGAAGGGCGAAAGGAGGGGACCCGCCGCATCGCGTACTGCCTCCCTGAGCAGATTGTTCCTCCTATTTTGAAATCTTTATTGTTTAATAATCAAATATTATTGCGATCACTTCTTAAGGTGCCCAATGCTGCCTGCGCCTTCACGCCTGTTTGACTACGTCGTCGTGGTCGCGCTGCGTCCCGACCGGCGCGATGCCACCTCGCCGCCCATCGTCAAGCCCCACCTCCGCTACCGCTTTCCGCCTCTACAGGGGCGAGGCGTGACAGGCCCCCCCGCCGCAGGCGAAGGCAATGCCGCTGCCGGCGCAGAGCCGGGAAGCACGCCAAGCGGCGAGCCCGCCAGCCGTGGGCTTCGACCCACTCCCCAGCGAGGCCCGCTGCCCACGCCGACCGCGGCGGGTGGCCTCGATGCGCGTCAGCTGCGCGAGCGACAGAAGGCGGCCGAGGAGGAGCGAAAGCTGTACAAGGCGGTCAAGAAGTTCTGCTTCCCCGACCTGCCGCCCGCGCTGTCGCTCTCGGCCTTCATGGCGTCGTTCGCCACGTCGTACGGCCAACAGGGCGAGACCTTCTCGTTCACCCTCACCGAGAGCAACGGCGCCAAGCGGTGGGGCTACTGCCTGAGGGCGCCGGGCCCCAGCCACGCGCCCTTCCCGCAGTGCATCTGCATCATCAGCTTCCTGCCCTGCTTCAGCATCTTCTCGACCATTCTCCAGGAGCTCACCTGCCTCCAGAAGGCCGACGCCGGTCCGTCGCTTCGCTCTCGTCGCGTTTCGCAACTTCGCTCTTTGTTGCAGCTCGTCTTCCTTTTGGGACCTGACCTCTTCGTTCTTTTCGCTGCAGTGGGCAACACCACGGCGGGCTTTGAGGCCTTCACGCAGTTCTTGAACGCCATCTACAAGGAGCCGCTGCCGATACCCGGCGGCACGCTTCGCCTTACACTACCTCTCTCCCTCTTCCCGGCGCAGGTACACTGCGTGCAAACTTCCTCTATATTTTATTTATTGTTTATTATATTTTTTATAATAATTTAATTTTAACGGTCATTTTCCTCTTGCTCGAGCAGCCTGAACCCAGCCACGCGAAACCTGGCACGCAGCCTCCCGCACGCGCACCGCGACTGCAGTCGGCCCAGACCAAACAGGTCAACGGTATGGCCACCTGGCGCCATTGCGAGCAAGCAGTGGGCGGTCTTGTACTGTATCTCTCCTCACTCACGCGCACGCGCACGCACACGATTGCGGTAACGGGTTGCAGGCGACGTCGTCGAGTACGCGTTCACGCGGCCGGACGACAGCGAGTCCCTGCTGGACCACGTCAACTTTGAGCCGCTGCTTCACTTCCTCGACGCCTCCAACATCGCCAGGTGCGCAGCTTTCTCTTTCTCCCCTTCTCGTCGCGCGCACGACTCACGAGCTCGTGTGTGTGTGTGTGTGTGTGTGTGTGTGTGTGTGTGTGTGTGTGTGTGTGTGTGTGTGTGTGTGTGTGTGTGTGTGTG
>JANDJZ010000041.1:0-20055 GCA_027943245.1 Acanthamoeba sp. SK_2022b
TGTCCTACGGTCCCTCGGACGTGGGCGAAGGCGCCGTCACGACTGGTGCGCACACCCACTCCACTGCCACTACACTCTTTTTTCTTTTTGTTTTCTTTTCCCTTTTCCCTTTTCCCTTTTGTTTCTCTCTCGGCCTCGTAGCGGCGAGGTGCTGATGCCCCCCCCCCCTCTTTCCTCATTGGCCTCCTTGTTTCCTCTGGGACAGCTTCACTGCCGCGTATTGCGAAGTTCCACAACAAGCTGCGGAGCGTGTTGGGCCAGAACAAGCACTACCAGAGCTACACCGTACATCCTCCCCATCCGCATCGCCCCGATTGGGCAGGACGCGCCTTGACTGCCCTTCCCTTCCCTGAAACGACGTCGTCCTCTGGCGGTGCCCACCCAGGTGAGCAAGTTCGCAGAGATCGAGGCCCATCTGGCCACCACCGTCATCTCGGCCATCCAGCACGTCTTCATCCCCGACATTCGGTTCCCCGCCGTGCAAGCCGACAAGGTTAGCTCTCGTTGTTTGTTTTGTTTTGTTTTGTTTTGTTTTGTTTTGTTTTGTTTTGTTTTGTTTTGTTTTGTTTTGTTTTGTTGTCTCCCTTTCGAGAGATCTCGCTCGCTCACCCTGGCTCTGCTACAGGTCCTGGTGCCCATCGTCGTGCTCCGCAACCACGTCGAGTTCAACCCGTGGCACAGGGACCACCCGTACTCGATCGACGTCGACACCATCAGGCGGGAGGTGGCCAAACTGGCCCTGCCCAACCAGGAGGTGACCGTCGTGACCGACATGCACGGCCTGCACGAGCACAAGCACATCGCCCTCGCGCTGGCCAAGGCCCACAAGACCGACACCGTCCACGAGCTCAACATCATGGGCCGCTACACCGTGCGCGCCTCCCAGCGCCTGCGCTCTCCCCCGCGCGCGCGCCTCACCCCCCCCCCCCGTGTTGGCGCGTGCAGGCCCGGGAGAAGCCCTACATCGACGGCCGCGCGCTGCTCCAGCAGATGAAGGACGCGCAGGACATCATCACCTCCGGCTTTCTCCAGTCCGCCGAAGAGCGCGCCCACCTGTCCGCCTTCTTCTCTCGGTACAGCATCACCTTCTTGTCCTCCTCTTCCTCCTCTTCATCATCATCATCTTGCATGCGCATGACCCATGGCCGCCACAGGGCGCAGCCAGCGGCGCCGGGACAGCAGGGAGCCCCGGCCTCGGAGAAGGCGGTCTACGTCTTCTCTCTCCTCCTCTCCCCCCATCTCCAGAACGCCCTCTTGGACCGCAGCTCCCTCTACACCGCGTACGTTCGAGAGAGAGAGAGAGAGAGAGAGAGCGCGCGCGCGCACACACACACACACACACACACACACACACACACACACACACACACACACACACACACACGCCACCGGCGCGCCAACGCCGCGACACGTCGTCCACTTACCCCGCTGCCCTCCCCCCATTCCAAATCGCTCTCGCTCGGAACGGAGCAGGTCGGCCGAGGGGGTGATCGTGCTGCAGACCAACGCGACGGAGGTGCCGGTGCCCTTCTTTGCCCAGGACGCGCCCGTGATGCTCCACCCGAACGACCCCACGCGGCACATCGTCGCCGGCATCGCCACCGCGCTCGGGGCCCTCAGCACGCCTCTCGGGCGCTACTCGCCGCTCCACTCGCGCGTCGTGCAGTCCCACATGTGGGCCACCGGGTACACCCCCGCCTCACGTTATGGCCCAGCGGGGCGCGCCCTCCCCCCCCACGTCGAGGCGCAGATGATGATGATGATGATGATGATGATGATGATGATGATGATGATGACATGGCGCGTGGTGGCCAGGCATCACCCCTTCGGGCCGTACACGACGACTACCGGCATCTCGCGCGTGTTTGTGGACATGGTGACCAGGAACGCCGTGCTGTCGCGCCTGGACCAGGCGCTCAAGAAGATCCACAAGGCCATCGCCAAGGTCGATCGATTCGCCAAGGTAGCCCATGCTCCCCCCCCCCACAATTGCCACGCGCACGCCATTGGCGGGCCGGGCTGGACTGAACCGCGGTTGGTTGGCTGCGCGTTTGTTTGGTCCGCGGCAGCGGTACCTCTACGACCCCTTTGGCGAGAACGTGACCATGAGCGACGTCAAGGGAACCACCATCGGTTCGGCCACCGAGTTCGTCGGGTCCATGGCGGTACCACAGCCCCTTTCCTTTTCTCCCCCCCCCCAAACCCCCTCCACGCTTTTCTTTTGTCAAACAGTTGTCGTCGTCGTCGTCGTCGTCGTCGTATTGTTGTGACTGCATCACCGCCCACCAATAGGATCTCGAGGCTGGCTCCAACGGGCCCGAGCTCTGGCAGGGCCGGGAAAGCGAGAGAACCGCTACCTTCCGACCGCTGCCCGTTTCCACAGGTCCTCCTCCTCCTCACTTCCATTCTCCTCCTCCTCCTTCTCCCCCCCCCCTCACTATCCCTATCCCGTGTCTCCTGCGCTGCTGGTTCGTTCGTCCGGTGGGCTGACGACTACCCCCCCCCCTCTCCCTCTTCTCTCTCGGGCGTACAGTCGAGCGGCTGTACGGCGAGATGAACCGGCTCGAGGGCATGTTCCAGCGCATCGGCGGCCTCCTGCTCGAGTACAAGCTCAAGGAGGCCTACGAGGTAGGCTTGCTCTCTCTCTCTCTCTCTCTCTCCCCACACATGTGAGAGTGTGTGATTGGAAGCAAGGAGGATTGGGGGGGGAAGGCGCCCCGTCGCTTTAACGTTGCTCCTCCTCCTCCCATCAGCTGTCGAGTTCGGCGGGGGTGAGCGCGGTGACCTTTGCCCAGTACGTGAAGGACGAGATCAGGGAGGCCGAGGCCGAGCTCCTTTGCTGCGTCCTGCACCACACGCCGACTCACTCCTCCTTCCTCGGCGATCTCCTCCAGTACCTCCTCGTGTACGTTCTATGCTACTACCACACGCACACACACACACACACACACACACACACACACACGCGCGCGCGCGCGAGACGACCATATGAATGGACCGCGTAGGTCTGACATGCTCTGCGGGCGTGGGCGTGTGCAGGTTCGTTCTGGCCGTGTTCTTCATGCTGGCGCTGGTCGTCTTCCTCAAGCGGAAGCCCCAGACGAAGCAGTCCCTGCTCTCACGGCGTCGATGATCTCATCACGCACCGCCTCTTCTCCCGCATCCAATCCTCCCCTTCCTTCCCTGTCCCTCCGATTCTCCACCTCGCCGCGTTGTTATTTGTTTATTTATTTATTTATTTATTTATTTATTTATTTATCTGCTCATTCTACCTCTTTGGGTTCATTGGGGGGGGGGTTGGTGGGTTGAACAGCGTTGGCTGGTTTAGTTAAGTTTAGTTTAGTTTAGTTTGTGCAGCGGGCAAGTACACTTGCGCGATTGGTGGCGGTGGATGCGCGGCGATAGGTCAGCCGGGGCCCTCTTCCGTGGAAGTTTGTAGCCCTGGCTTCATGCGCGCCGCAGCGTCCAGACCGTCCTTGCTCCGTGCGCACGCGGCCAACGCCCGGGAGAGCGGAGAGCGCGCTGGGCCGGGCGCACGTGATGTGATGTGATGCTCCTCACAACCACCTTCGGCCTCCGCCGCCGATCCTCCCATTCGTTTCGTGAAGCGAAGAAGAGTCGACAGCGTCGGCGCCCCTCACCGCCCCCAAGGCAGCCAGAGAGAGAAAGAGAGAAAGAGAGAAAGAGAGAGAGAGAGAGAGAGAAGGAGAGAAGAGGGAGAAAGGCTGCCCTGCGGTAGTGGGTGAGGCGAGGGGGGCGGTTGTGGAGCTTAACCTCATCCGCCCGTGTTGCAGGCGGGGGCCTTGAAGAAGCGAACATTGCGGCCGCCGCCGCCGCCGCCGCTGCTGCTCGACCACGGCGACAGGGGATAGTCATCTGCTGCAGATCGTGATCAGACACCACATCACAACGCACACTTGGAGCCATAGCAGCAGCAGCAGCAGCAGCAGCAGCAGCAGCAAAAGAGGTGGCGCACTGTTCGGGCGAAGCTTCTGGGGCTTCTTGGGCTTGAGCTTCTGCAGCTCCTTGGCCTCCTTGGAGGCCTCCTTCAACCGCTCCTGCTGCGCCAGCCGCGCCAAACGCAGCCCTTCCTCGTGGTCCGTCTCTGGCGAGGACGGCAGGCAACCCCAGCAGCGCTACCCGGATAAGCGCAAGGCGCCAAGAGAATTGGGGAGAGAGAGAGAGAGAGAGAGAAGGCGCACCGGGTAAGCGAGGGGCGGGGTAGAGAAGCTGGTTGCGCAGGTCAATGAGGGTTTGCCGAACGTGCGGCCAGGCTACAACGAGAGCCAACACCACGAAGAGGCCTATCCACAGGTACACCTGCAAGGTCCAAGATAGGCATCAACGCCAAAGAAAGAGGCAAGGCAACAAAGTAAAAATTAAAAGTTGCATCATGGCCATGAAGCTTAAAACCACAAATATGAGGATGCAATCGTACATAGTTTTGAGTTATAAATTGATGGAGGAATTGGGAGGTGCTGCCCACCAGACCGCCAGGGTCGAGCATCTTGGGCTTCTTTTGTTTCTGTTGGGTGACGTCACCCGAGCCTTTTTGTGGCTGGCCACCAGAAAAACGGAAGAGAAAACGAGAAAAGAAAGAGAAAATCAGTGCGGGCACGACGAAGACAACGGGGGAACAAGTGCTACGAGCGGGAAGAAGGTAAGGTAAAGCGCGGCGAGGCAGCGAAAAGGCCCAACATGTTGCGCGCGGAGGGGCCGGCAGCTGTGATGGCGACGGGAACGACCGATTCTGGTCGACGCTCTCGCAGGATGAGCCTTGGCCGGGGTGCACAGCAGCGTCGCGACGAGGAGTCGGGGAGGTCGCCCTGCGCGGCCTATGCCGCCGTCATCGAGGACACCTTCGACGACCTGCTGGACGAAGTGGACCTTGCCGAGGAGTGGAAGCTCATCAAAGAGGAACTGGGCGTCAAGGTCAGCAAAAAGGCAGTCGAAAACGGCGCGGTACCGACACCTCCCCCTCACCCC
Source organism: Acanthamoeba sp. SK_2022b (assembly GCA_027943245.1). NCBI lineage: Eukaryota > Discosea > Longamoebia > Acanthamoebidae > Acanthamoeba > Acanthamoeba sp. SK_2022b. The sequence continues at coordinate 4,987 of JANDJZ010000041.1, forward strand.
TCTCTTCTTTCTTTGTCTCCCGCCTCTCAAACCAACGAACGTGGCGGGAATTGCAGTGGTGTACCACCACCACCCACCACCCACCACCCACCACCCAGCAGCAGCTGTGGCCTCTTCTCTCTCTCTCTCTCTCTTTCTGAGCACGAGTTCGTGGCCTTACGTTCTTTTTGTGCGCGCGTGTGCGCAGGTGAACTGCATGCGCGGTGACGCCGACCTCCAGTGCTCGGCGCAGGAGTTTCGACAGATGGTCCTGCAGGCTGGTTCTCATCGCCCCCCTCCCCCCTCCCGGTTCGTGGGCGCCCACCCCCCTCACGGCGTCATCTTGGGGGGGGGGGGGCAACAGATCGCTGGCGGGAGTGGGACATTTTTGCGGCGGCCAGCCGGCTGGTGCGGGACCTCGAACCCGACGCCCCCGGCCACACCGGGATTGTACATATCACCTACTCTGCTCCCTGGCCGCGTACACGCCTGCCCCCCCCCCTCTTCACCTCCGTCCACCACGCGCACGTGGAATGAAGGAAGCTCATCATTGGGTGGGGGGGGGGGCAACGTTGCATCTTCTTCTACTACTACTTGCCTATGTGGGCCGTAGTGAACTCGCGAGACGTGTGCGTGTTGATGTCGTCGCGAGAGTACGAGGACGGCACCGTGATCGTCAGCGCGCGATCTGTCGCCGACGACAATTGCCCCGAAGTCAGCGGTGCCCGCCCCTTCCCCCCTCCCCCCTTCCCCCCCCCTCCGCCGCGTTGACGTCGACAGGGCTGCGGCTAATCGGGGGGGAGGGGGCACACTGTTTGGTGGGCGTGTTGGTGCAACAGGCACGGTGCGGGCGGAGTTGTTCTCTTCGGGCTATGTAATTACACCGCGGGACGAGGGAGGCATCCACGTGGCCTACATCCTGCAGATCGACTTCAAGGGTACTCCCCTTCAACAACCACGACGACCCACCCCCCTCCACTTGGTCGTTGGCGTCGTCGTCGTCGTCTTCAGCACACCGCGCCTCGCCAGAGACGTGAGATCAGCTCTTAATTGGAACAATGGCGGCGCGTGGGGCGTGTTGCGTCGGTCAGGCCGGATACCGTCGTGGATCACCAACATCCTGAGCATGGAGATGCCCAAGTCGCTGTCCCGTGTCGCCAAGTGCATCATCCGAGACCGCGAGAAGTTTGTCCAGACCCAGCAGAGACGCGCCAGCGAGAGCGGATGAGCCACACCGCCCCCCCCCCCACCAAACTGTTATTATTTATTGACCCCTGCCCAACAGCAGGGCCAGTTTTGAGCGTTGACCTCTCACTTGCTCTGATCGGCAGTGCACCACAGCTGTAGTACCTTGTGGAGGAGGCCAGGCGAAGCAGAGAAAGCGGGTAATGCCAGATCTGGAGAAGGGAAAGTTGTTGAGTGGGCCAAGAAGGCTGGGCTCAAGGCCTGGAGTGAGTTGCGCCCCTGTCGCTGCTGTCACCACCAGGTGCCAATGGTCCAGCCGATGGCAAGATGACGCAAGACTCCACCTTCTCCAAGAGACCAACTGCCATCAGCTAAATGTGGTCAAAGGCGGTTTGAGTGAGGAGATCTTGTTGCATATCAGCCATGCTTATCAATGCTGGCAGGGATCATTTTTCGTTTTTCTTGGGCCTTTTCTCTGTTTCATCTGGCAATTTATCCGGGGTAGCGCAATTTGAGGGAGCTGGGACAACAAGCCAAAAAAACATTAAAGAAAGAGACTAGACTGCACGAAGATGGTAGCCCCCTCCCTTTGTTGCGCTGAAGGTGGAGTCGCTTAACCTTTGTATGGTAGGTGGACAAATTGGATGAGGAAATGGTGGACGAGATTAAGCAGGCTTTTGCCAAGTTCGACAAGGACAAAGACGGTCGCGTGAACGCGCTCGAGCTGGGCAAGATCATGCGCGAGATGGGCCACAACCCCACCTACGGCGAGCTTGAAACCATCATCAAAGAAAACGGCGGTTGGTGCTCCCTTTTAATGCCCCCTTTTTTTTTATTGGGTTCGTTTTCATTTTATTTATTTATTTATTATTTATTTCGTGCAGGCGGAGGCGTGCTGGACGTGAACGGTTTCCTGAGCATGGTGGCCAAGAACTACTCCTCCACCGACAATGAGCGCGACCTCATCGAGGCCTTCACGGTGCACCTCTCGTCCCTCGTCGTTGTCATGGCGCGTGGCTTGCTGACACGGGCTCGTGCGGAGGGCTGTAGGTGTTCGACAAGGACGGTAAGGGGTTCATCTCCGTGATGGAGCTGCGAAGCATCCTGTGCAACATGGGCGAGAAGCTCACCGACCAGGAGGTCGAGGAGATGCTCCGCAACGCCTGCATCCAGGGCGACGGCAATGTCGACTACGCCGCCTTCGTGCGCCACATGATCGCCCGCGACAAGTGAGCCAAGCGTTGCTTCTCCTCCTCCTCCTCCTTCTCCCGCGTGGTGTGTACAATGCACCGTAATGGTGTTGGCGCACGTGTGTCGTCCATGCAACAGCGACGCAGTGCTTCCAGTCATCGCGCACGTTTGGGGGGGGGGGAGCGAGGGCATGTCACAAAGTGTGGTTGGAGAACGGCCTGCCTCCGCGTGTTCATTATTATTGCTACCCTGCCACCGGTGGGTAGAGTGGAGTTGGGGGAGGCGGAGCACGCTCGTCGTACGCGCCTGCTGTGTTGTTTAGTCGGGATTGCTGCTGTCTTCCTGGCCCTCCAGCTGCTGATCGCCCGCCGCGAGCGCCCGTGCCTTCTTGAGGCGCCTGTGATACTTTCGCAGCTGATACACAAATCCCTCGTTCGGTTGGATGCACCGTCGCGCCCTTCACGACACACACACACACACACACACACACACACACACACACACCACAGGATTGCGCGTTGGGGTGAGCGCGGCAGTGTGATTGGAGGGCAGTTCTCGGGGGGGGGGGTGGCGGAGCGGTACCGGCGCACGGAGAGGAAGGCCTTTTCGTAGCTCATGCCCACCTCAGAGATGAGATACGCGATCACCACGCTCGTGCTGCGCGATATTCCCGCCGCACTACGATTACGCACGCACGCACAACACACACAAACAACAGGTGGCCGTTGTCAATGGGCGGCGGCGCTTGGGCCAATGCATGATGGTGGGGGCTGGGCATTGGGAGGGGAGGGGGGCGGTACCAGTGGATCAAAATGCGCTGGTTGGAGCCGATGACCTCCTTGATGAATTCGTTGGTTCGGTCCAGGTGCGGCAGAAGGTCTGCCGATGGAACGTCGTCTATCTCTATAAATACATGCTGCATGCACCCCGACCGCGTTAGCCCACACACTTTGTATATTATGTTTTTTTAATTGTAAAATAATAAAAATAAAAATAAATAAAAAGAAGAGTTAAACCCCAAGCACCCGATCGTCGGGTTGGATTTGGGGGGGGGGGGCAATGAGGAGGGGGGGTTACCCTGAAATGGGCCGGGTATATCCGCCGGGTGAGGCTCTTCATGGAGGCCTCCTTCCGGGCCTCCCTCTTGGCCTCCTCGTCCCCTTCGTTGTTGCTGCTGCCGTCGTCGGCGTCGTTCACGTCTTCGGTGCCCTCGTCGTCGTTTTCGTCGTTCTGGCCATTCTCCGCGGCCTCCCTGTCGTCCGTCTTGGTTCGCTTCGGTCGCTTGACCCCGATCTTCTCCGACTTGAACGGAAACTCGCCCACCGAGAGCACGTTGATTATTCGATTCACCTCCAGCCACTTCACGTTCTCTGCGCTCCCCCCACCCCCCACCCACCCAACACCAGACGCGGCCACAGTGAATTAGTTAATACAATATAAAATATAATAAAATATAATAAAATATAATAAAATAAAATAAAATAAAATATAATAAAATATAATATAATAAACAAGAGGGGAGGACAGGCGGTGGTAGTGGAGAGGAGGGGGAGGTACCGGCAGAGTGCACGCCGCCGAGGTAGATGGCCGCGGAGGAGTTGCCGGAGGGGTCCTTCCACACGACCTGGGGGATGTGCTGGTGGCAATACGACACCCGACACTGGCTCCGCTCCATCTGCTCCAGAAAGTCGTGCATCTCGCTGGTGGCGTGGACCATCACCCCCCCCCCCCCAAAGGCCAGAGCGCGCGGGCGGGTGAGCACTCGCGCACGCCTTTGGATGAGAGAGGGAGAGAGAGGGAGAGAGAGGGAGAGAGAGGGAGAGAGAGGGAGAGAGAGCGAGAGAGAGCGAGAGAGAGGAGGGCCCACCTGAGGTCGAGGTAGTTCTGTTGGATGGAGAGCCAGTGGAGGGCGTGCTTGAAGGCCAGATCGGAGAGCTGGGTGTAGGGCAGGGCGTGGAACTGGTTGGAGCACAGGTGCAGCTTCTGCAGGCTCGTCATCGCGCTGAACTCGTCGGCTGTGCGTGCAATGCGTGCGTGAGTGCGTGAGTGCGTGAGTGAGTGGGAGTGTGATGGCGTCGAGTGTCACGCGCGCGTGATGCGGTGCGTACTGGGAAAGGCCTCCATGGTGAGCTTGTTGTTGTTGAGGTTGAGTATCTCCAGCTTGGACAGCTTGAGCACGACCTGCGGGAAGGCGGAAAAGTTGTTGGACTGCAGCTCGAGGTGCCGCAGGTTCTTCGCCAGCAGGTCGAACTCGATGGGGAGGTCGGTGAGCTTGTTTTTGCTCAGGTCGAGGTGCTCCAGCCGCTCAAAGTGGTGCCACTTTGGTATCTGCGCGCGCGCAGGTGCACGCAAAAGGACGAGGCGGTAAGGAGACAGCAAACCGCAAAGATGAAATTCGTAAAACGCGCATGCAAAAATAATAGCAAATAAATAAGAAAAATAGCAACTGTGACACCGGGTTCGTAATGCAATCACCAAAAATCACAACATATAAAACTCGTAGTAATGGATTAGAAATGCACCTCCTTCGGAATGGTCGAGAGTTGAAGCGTCGTGCAGGACAATCTCTTGGTGTTCTTGGCTTCTTTCAAGCGTGTCTTCAGATCGTAGCCGCCGTACTCGGCAAGGACCGATTTCGAATCCTTGGCTCCCATTGTGTGTTAATCTCTGTGGAATTGCACAAAATTAGCAGTTCATTGGGGGCGCTTCCGGCACAGGGTAAGACACACACCTTGCTGGAGCCTATCTTCAAACGACCGTCAAAAGAGATGGCGATCCGCAAGATGAACGACAACAGAATCGTTAACGATTTGCCCTCCCTGTTGTGAATGTGTGCTTTTGGATATTATTTCCGTGCATTTTTATAATCGTAAACCCCACGCCGGCGATCACCCGGTCGCCAGGCACCGCCGCTGCGGCGGGACCAATGGCGTTGCGTGGCGAGGCGATCCAGCGCGAAAGTCAACTCGGTCTTTTTTATACAAGAGAAGAGGCGAAAAAATGTGTGTGCGGTGTGGCCAACACGGACATGTTGGGTGGGTGCGGGCTTAGGCGAGAGGGAAGGCGTAGAACATCTTGTAGAGCGGGCGCCCCACGTCGTCGTAGATGATGTGGTAGAAGGCGCGAACGGGCACCTCGCGCGCGTCTCCGCGCAGAAGCACCAGGTCGTCTTGTCCGGACGACTTGACCCCAGCCTGGACACGGGATGGGGTGAGTCTTGGACTTGCGTGAAGGACAGCGCGGACAGCGCACCATGATGGCCTGGTAGTCCTTGCAGAGCTTGCCCTTGAACCGCTCCGGGAACAGCTGGCAGCAGGTGAAGCCCGGGGTGGACAGGTGCTCGAACGAGTAGCCCACCAGGTCCCTGAAGGTTTCGTTGGCCTGCAGGATGGCCCCGTGTCGCTCCTCCGAGAGGGCAAACATGGCCAGCGCGGGCACGCCCTTGCGGAACTCGTCGGCCGGCCCGAGGTTCTGGAGCTGGAGAGGACGAGGGTCAGCTTGATGGGTGGGAGAGAGAGAGAGAGAGAGAGAGAGACGAGCAAGGTGCGCACCTGCACGAGCGACTTCATTGTGACGTTGTGCTGCTCGCGAAGCTTCTCCCGATGCTTGAGCTCCTTGATGTCGTCGAGCGCGTTGCGCAGTAGCCGCTCGAGGCGGTCGTTCTTGGCCTTCATCTCCTGGAGAATGCTCACCGTTCGGCTGCTGACCGAGCCCGGCGACAGCGGCGCTGTGGCCGGCGAGGGCGGCTTGATCATGGGCGGCCTCGGAGCGCCGCGCGAGTGCCCGACGGTGGGCATGGGGGCCAGCTGATGCATCACGCCAGAGTTCTTGAGCCAGCCGCGCTGCGAGGCGGCGCTGTGCGCCTGAACGTCTGGCGAGGAGAGGGCGCTGCTTCGCTGGCTCTCCTCGGGTGGGGAGGTGGGCAGCGAGGACGAGGAGGAAGGCGACGAGTCGCCAATCAGCTGCGACAGCCAGTTGGTTTCCGCGTCGACGGCAAAGGGGGGGCTGTGTGGGCTATCCACAGTGTAGGGCGAGACCGCTGCGAAAGTGGGAACACGACGTTCAACGTGAGAAACGAGAATGAGAGGGACAGCAGGGTTGTCTAGAGGGGGGGGGGGTGGCACTACGTACAGGAAGGCAAAAGCGGAAGACCATAATCCTTGGGTTGTGACTGGGGTGGGATGTTTGTGTTGACGAGGGGGAAGGCGTATTCGTTGCCGAACAGCTGATTCAGCGTGGCATTCCACAGAGCCGGATCTAATGAGACACGATTAACATCAATGAAGTCCACACATTTTCAAAGAAAGAAGGATCAAGGCAAAGGGTAGCTCTACCTGGCTGTCCTCCCTCGAAGAGATGAGCCGGTGGGTTTCTTCTCATCTCCTCCATCTTCATAGCGGCGTCGTTATCGTCGAGAGAACCGTTGCTGTTCGACTCGTCGTCATCGTCCTCCTCCTCCTTGATGGCGTGCATTTTTCTCTTCTTGAAATTCGTTCTCTTCTTTCGTGGCAGGTACTGGCACGAATCGGCAAGGCCATGTTCCACGCAACGCTTGCATGGAATCTCATGGCTGCAGGCCACATGACTAGAACGACAATTCGAGCACGCCGCGCGCACCTTGGCCGCCGAGCTGGCACTCGTAGCGGCGCTCGATTCGCGGGGGCTTGACACCTGTTTGGCTCGCTTTGCGCTCTTCAGCGGCCCCTGAATTACCTCCACTACATCATCGTCTTCATCGCCCACCAGCTGTTGCTGAATGTAGACGTCGTTGTGTGCGTCGACAGGGGGGACTACCAAATCTTCGAACGTTGTTGGGAAGTTGAACGCGCCGGCCGAAGCCATGTCGTCGTTCAGTAATTGATAAATCCCAGGGAACAAATCCAATTCTGGCTGCTGCTGTGCCATGGCTCTTCCTGGTGTGAATATCTCTCCTCTTGTTCTGGTCTGTCTCGGCGAGAGGGAAACGACGGTGCCTCTCCCCCCACAGGAACGTATCGGCGATACCGCGCGTGGAAATTGCCACCCAACGGAATGCGAGAGATTTCGTCTTCCGCCCGCAACCCCAGGAAAAAAGCCCATTGGGTCCGAACTGGCTTGGGAAGCTCCACTATCAAATATTGTGCCTGCGGATTTGGGCCCTCCCATCTCGCGTTGGGCGCACGGTTGCTGCCTTGCGACGAGCTCCCAGGGAAGCTTTCTCTTCTATTCTATTCTACTGTGTCACGAGCTAGTTGGTCGTGCCGGCGCCAAAGGGAGCCTGACCACCACGGTCTTCGCCGGGCAGCTCTTCATCGTCGGTGAGGGGGCTCATGGGGACTTTTCGGTGCTGCATGTGCCCGCCTGTGGTACAGCCCCCCCCCCCAGTCAACGAAGATGCCAAGGCGGGAGGTGGGAGAAGGGCGTGCGCACCATTGCCGCTCATCTCGTCGTCCTCCAAGCCCGGATCGTTCTCCATCTCCAGCTCCACCATCTCGGTGGTGTCAAAGTCTTGGCCCACCACCTCGGCCGCGTAGTAGTGGGGCAGTGCCACTCGCTTGATGAGCATGGGCTTGATGTATCTGCGCGAGAGGGGTTGCGGCACGCAGCCATCATCAGGGACAGGCGATTGGCGCCCAGGTGGGGCGGGGGAGGAGGAGGAGGAGGAGGAGAGGACCTTCTATCGAGACGCATCCAAAACGTGGAGTCCACTTCGTCTGCTTCTTCTTCGTCGCCCGCCGTCTGCGGTTTGACGTCGAGCAGAATGAGCAGCGGGCCCGTGGCGCCGCCCATGACCATCACCGTAAGCAACACGATGAAGAGCGTTGTGGTGTGGATGGAGAGGGCGTGCTCCGTCTGCGTGTCCAAGGACAGCGCAAAGGCCATCGCCCCTCGCAGGCCTGCCTCACATCCACGCGCGCGCGCGTGCGTGCGTGTGCGCATTCCAACGTCGTTAGGGCCAGAAATGCCGGGCAAGCGAGCGAGGGCGAGGCGCACCAGCGAACCACATGACGCACTGCTCCTTGAAGGGGATCTGCCGCTTGGGGTTGTTCCGCTGGTAGAGGTTGATGAGCAGGCTGAGCGGGAAGATGTTGAACAGCCGCGACGCCAGGCAGAACACCTGGAGGGCCCCCGGGGAAGGGCACCGTCAGCTCGGGACGAGGCCCGCTGCTGCGTGGCGCACGCGGGAGGCGATTCGGGGGGAGGGGGGATGGGGGGGGGGGGCTGCGCACGACGCTGAAGAAGATGAGGCCGATGTCGTAGACCTGCTCGAAGCTGAACAGGGCGAGGCCCAGATAGGCGAACACGAACATCTCCGACAGGGAGGCCATCACCTTGAAGAGCTTGGTCGAGAACTTCTGCGCCTGGGGGGAGAGGTTGTGGTACGTGTAGTGCGCCATCACCACCCCGCAGAACAGGATGGCGACGATGCCTGCGCAACGAGTGTACACTCGTCAGCCAGCGCGCGCGCGTGCCTTGTGGCCGTGTGCGGGGGTGTACCGGATAGACCCAGCCCGTCCGCGAGAAGATACGACGAATACGAGTAGAGGACAAGCAGCACCAGCTCCAGCGTGTGGTATTTGTCAAACTGCGTGTACTTGAACAGCTGGGGACCGCACGAGCGCGCGCGCGCGCATCACGTCAGCCCAGCCACGGCGAATCAATTCGTTTTGGTCGCGAACAGGGCGTACCAGCGACGAGAGCAGCCCGATCGTCACGCCGACGGAGAAGGAGCCCAAGAAGCTAACGCTGAACTCCAGCACGATGTTGAACAGGGTGCCGATGGAGAGCTCCTTGGCCGACGTCGTGCTCAGCGCCCTGCGCAGTGGCGAGATCAGCGGCTGCTCGCGCTCCGCCACGGCTGTCGCGCTGCGTGTACCTGAAGAGCACGATCGCGATGGCGTCGTTGAGGATGCTCTCGCCAAAGACCGATGCGTAGAGGTTCTTGTTCACGCCCAGGTCCTTGAAGATGGCTGCGTGCGCACGCGCGGTTAAAACGAGAGACACGAGACACGCGCGCGCGCGCAGAGCACACAAGGCGTGGCTGAGCAAAAATGAATGCACCGAGCACGGAGACGGGATCTGTGGCCGAGATGAGCGATCCGAAGAGGAAGCACTCCAACAGCGACAGCGGGAGGGTGAGGCCCGCGGAGACGGCCAAGTAGAGCAGGCCGCCAAAGACGCCCGCCGAGATGAGGGTGCCGACAAAGGCCATCACGGAGATACGACCGATGTTGTTGAAGAAGTTGCTCTGCGTTGTACAGCAGCACGAAGCGGGCCGCGGGTTACAACGAGCAAGAGGGCACCATGGCGGGAGAGGTGAAGCAGGAGAAGGGCGAGGGCGCCCTGAGGCTTTAAAGGAACGTGAGGGGAGCTGCCTACCCTTCGCATGTTGTAGCCGGACTCGAAGATGATGGGCGGGAGCAAGATGAGCATGAAGAATTCTGAGTCGAACTGAACTATTGATTGCAGTCGCTCCAATTTGGCGAAGAATCGGATGAAGGCGCCCATGACCGCCCCGAACAGGATAGCGGCGCCCGTTTCGTGGAGGACCTTCCATTTGCTCTGAAGCTGACGCAAGATGTAGGCCGAGACGAAGCACAGGATGAGAAGTACTACGAGGAGGAGTAGTGTGAAGCTGTCCTTGGACTCCTCGTTGGCCTCGCGGTACGTGAGGCTGGCAGAAGACATCGTTGAGGAAGAATCTGTAAGGCCGGGCATTTTAGGCTTGTAAAGAAAAGAGGAGCAAGCTGGAGCGATAAGGAGCAAGATCCAGAGCAGGAGAGGCAGAAGAAGAGTCAGCGTGTGGTGGAGGGAAAGAAGACGAGTAGAACGAGGCATTCATCCAAAGTCTGTGCAAACGCGCTTTAGGAGGTTCGAACAAGTCTCTCGCCTATCGTTGTGTGTGGCGAGGACGACGGCGGTAAGAACGAGGGGTTGGTGGCGCCACAACGGCGTGTGTGTTTCGTGTTGTCCGCGTGCCTCTGCTCGTTCGATTTTCCTCCACTTTTTCATAATCCTTTTTCCTTCGTTTTTCTTCTTTGGGCGTGGTGTCGTACCACAAGCCAAGCACGCAGCGACCGGCTCGGTACTGAGCTGCTCAGAGAACAACACAAGCGACAGACGCCATGGCCATCGCGTCACAAGGCAGTAGCGCGGAGCTGGCTCTTGCCAGCGAAGTCGCGGCCCTGCGTAGAAACCCCGCTGCCTACGCCCAGCTCCTGGAAACGGAGCGCAAGCCCCTCTACCGCGTACGCCGGCCTCACAGTTTACCAAGTACATAACTTGTTGCATCACCCTCATTTCTGGACTCCTCTTGGCAGGGCAAGGACTTGGTCATCAAGGGCCAAAGGCGCAAGGACGACGTCATCATCGAAACACGCGAAGGTGTCGTCTCTTCCCTACCCATGCGTGCTGGAGCTCTGACGTCCAGGCATTGCGCTTGACCCTCTCGACCTTGCAGGCGTGGCAGCGTGCAATGAGGCCATTGATGCTCTGCGGGCGACGCAACCTCTTCCCTCTCTTCGCCTCGAACCTGCCTTGTCGATCGCTTGCAAGGGTAATCTACCCCACCACCACATGTGTCCCATGTTCCCCCGCTCCCAGTCTCACCTGCGCTCCATGTATGTCTGCGGGGGGGGGGCTGGGCACAGCGGTGGTCAACGTGAGCGGGCCAGCGGGAGAAGTGGACACCAATACTGTCGTCAAGATGCGCCAGTACGGTGGCCTGACTCCCGGAGGCACCGCCATCGAGGTAAGTGGACGCCAATGCAACATCCTGCTCCCCCCTCGGGCTCACGATTTGCGACCGCGCGTGTGGCATGGGTTGTGGGGTGGGGGGGGGGGACTGGAGGTGAGCGCCTTTGGAGGGAAGGACGCGCGGGCGATGCTGATGGGTCTCCTCATCTCGGACGGTGATGCCGAGCGGGCGCAGAGGAAGGACCTGCTCGACCCCCAATGGGCGTCGTACGGGCTGGCCGTGGGCAAGCACGCCTCCTACGACCACATGGCGTTGCTTCTCTTCGCTACTCAGTTCAACGCCAAGCAGGAGGTGGCACAGAACCTCGCCAAGTACAAGCACCTCTGGACCATCAACGAGCCCTGACTCCGAGCCAGCGCAAGAATACAAAATAAATAAATAAATAGAAATATATATTCAAAGTCTCACGAATCCGTTAAACTGTTCCGGTACGACCGGCTTTGCCACGGAGCGTGCGGACGAGTCGGCACCGCCGCCACAAGGTATCGTGCGATTGCGCCCCACTCACAGCAAGTGTTGGCCTCGCGGCTGATCACAGCACCAAATCGCGAGTGCAGATCTTGCTCGTAGGATGTGGCTTCTGGTGCTGGGGCTGCTACTCGCCGTATTGGTTCTCCTTACCCTCCTCACCTTCTGGTTGCACTACGAAAAAAGGTGCCCCCAAACCCTCAGTTTCACAACCTCAAAACAGAAAGTAATAAGTAATAAATAAACAAATAAATACTTTTATATTTAAAAGAGGTGGCGCAACAGGGCACGCATTACTCACAGACCGCACGCTGCACATCTCCCAGGTTCGACTATGATGCGGGCAAACGGAACAGGACCATCGACCAGCTGGCCGGGTCCAACCTCGTAACCCGCACCAAGGTGGTGGTCATCGGTACGCGCCTCGTGTTCCCGTGAAAAGTGTGCGCAGGCGTGTGGCTTGCTTGCCTTACGCTTGGGTCGAGTGGTCGACGCGTCGATTGAAAGGTGCTGCGTGTTCGCCCCCCGATCTCAGGTACCATGCCCGGCACGCCGCTCGAGGAGCGTCCGGCGTGGCGGTTGGCGCAGGCGCTCAAGGTGCCCTACCTGGAGCTGTCCAACGCCAACATCTTCTTCGAGGCGCAGGACCAGGAGGAGGGCAGCGCGGAGGGAGAGCGAAGGGAGGCAAAGGAAGGCGCCCCTCCCTCCTCCTCCTCCTCTGGGCCGTTGAGAAGGCCCAGCGACTGGCGAAAGGAGGCCGAGATCAAGCAGCGCTTTCCGAGCCGCGTGGGGGACATGGTCCGCCGCTTCTTCAGCAAGAACAAGTACAACGGCTACGTCATCGACATGATCCTCGACCGGTGGGAGGTGCGTCGTTCCTTCTCCTCCTCCTCCGCCGCCTCCTCCTCCTTTGCTGAAGTTTTTTTTTGTTTATTTTTATTTTTGTGTCATCTATTATTATTTTATTATTTTATTATGTATTTTGGAACGCAAACAGACGTACGATGCGCTGTTCGAGGAAGCGAGGGACATTGTGTGGCTGGACCTGAGCCTGGGCGAGTACATGCGGGCGCTGCTGTGGCGGGTCGTGCAGTCCACGGTGTTGCAGCCGTCGCGGCCCATGTTCCGGGAGGACGCGGAGCGAGGGCGGCTGGCCTACACGCGGTACTGGTACCGCTGGGCCAACCTCCTGTGCCTGTGGGACGCCAACCGGTCCCTCCTGGCCAAGACGATCTCCGTCTACTACAAGAACCAGCACGTCGCCCCGTTCCTCCTCGACCACAACGGCCAGATCGAGTGCTGGCCCCTGCACTCCACGGCCGAGTTCGACGCCCTGCTCCGGGCCGCCGAGGCCGAGAAGAAGGCCCTCTGAGCAGAGGGGGGGGGGAGAGGAGAGGGAGAGGAGATGGAATGGAATGACAAAACTGTGGCTGCTGGCCTATAGATTTACCATTTGCGTTGCCCCCCCCCCCCACACTTGAGGTGCAGCACGAATGGGGGAGGAGAAGCCTTTCGCTGCGTGACATCGCTCTGACGTCCTCGCTCGCTCGGGGGTCCCTCCTCCTCCTCCTCCTCCTCCTCTTGCTCGGCTCATACGCCCGCGTAGTGCGACTCCAAGCTCTCATCTGCTCCCGTGTTCCGTTTTTCCTCCCTCGTTAGCCGCCGTGCCAGTGTATGCGTGTGTGTGTGTCTATGTGTGTGTGTGTGTGTGTGTGTGTGTGTGTGTGTGTGTGTGTGTGTGTGTGTGTGTGTGTGTGTGTGTGTGTGGCGTGTGGTGTAGGGCGTACGAGTCCTCGTTCACGACGGCCGTGGTGGAGGAGGGCGACAGCGACGATGATGATCTCTCGAAGATGGACATGGGCACCAAGGCACGCAAGCGCATCAAGCCGTGGCACTTTGAGAGCGACGCGGCCTGGAACAAGTTCAACGACACCCTCGAGGCCACTCCCAAGTATTCTCCGCCTCCCTCCTCCGTCCATTACCCAACTCTGCAAGCGATCGCACCACTGATCCGTCGTCTGCGGCGATTGTCCGTGTGCCAGGGCGGCGTACCAGTTCGGCGTCAAGATGGGCGACGGCCGCAAGAAAGATCTCAAGAAGAACACCAAGAAGAGCAAGGAGGCCAAGATCAACCAGGAGCTGCAGAAGATCAATAACCTCATCAACAAGCGCAAGCCGGGCGGCCAGTGATCCAGCCGGCGAGACGTGATTGCGCAATGCAACTGTGTATGTGTCGTGTACAGGGCGAAGAGTCGGGAGGGAGCGTGTGTGGTTCGCTATTTCTCTTTGAAGGCTTCAAGGTCAATGGCCATTTGATCCCTCTCCTGCATCTGCTGCTTGCGCCGATCGCGCATTGACACCTCCACCAACTTCCGCTTGACTTCGTATTGCACCTGGTGGGCCACGCGGCGTGGTTGTGGGGCGTCAAACTAGCGAGAGGGTACAAACGGGAAAGAGCAAGAGGCGTGCAAGCGCACCTGGTCGTAAGCATCTTGAGCGGCTTTGGTGAGCAGCTTGCTCAGTTGGGCGGCATCTCCCGCCAAGATAGGATCAATTTGGGTCTTGATCACTTCGGTGCCTAATAATATCGTTGCAACTGGGTTAAGCTTGGCCCAAGCACAAAGGGAACCAGTTGAGGTGGGAAAGGAGGAGAGAGGCACCTCCGCCGCGAGCAGTAACCTCGACAATGCCGCCCGATTTGCTGAGAGAGGTGCCCACCACCTCGATTTCCTGGAGGTGATCAAACATGCCGCTGCCGAGTTGCTGACCTTGGTCCCCCGTTGACAAGCCACGCCGCAGCACGCCACCCGTGAGGCTCGCTGTGCCCTTTGAGAGCACATATCTAGAGAAGGACACGGTGCGGTTCATCATCTGATTATTGTAGGCCGCTATCATTTCTTTGTTCTTTTCACGGGTAAACGTGGAACGGGAAATTGGGTTCTCCCGTAGGACCAAAAAACAACAACAAACAACCATCACTACAACAACGAATTGACATCAGCAGTGGCCGGGCCGGAGGCACAAGACATCTGGGCGCGTGTACGTGGCCACGGTTGGCTGCAGCCTAAACGAAAGAAAAGATGGAGAAGGCCAACCTCACAAATCTGATGAAGAAATTGGGACAGCGAGTCAGGCATTGCTACCCGCCATTTCTATCGCTCAAGACCTACCCCGTCATAGGGCCTCTTCTCTTTGAATCTCTTCGAACTCTATGGAGCCGCAAGGAGCAGGCGACGGCCATCTCGGTCGTGACAATTAGCGCCATCTACTTGTGGAAGAAATGGAAGGCTGTGCTGATAGGAGAGAAAGCCAAACGATCATCTTCAAAATCACTGCAGCGAGGGAAGGGACTTGCTGCCGATGGCACTCGCACCTCCATTGCCATGGTCGATGCCACTTTCCTTCGGCGGCTCTGGCACCTCCTCAAGATCCTCTATCCCTCGCTGCATTCGAACGAGTCCCTCGTCACATCTCTCCTCACTCTTCTCCTTCTCGCCCGCACTCTGCTG
>JANDJZ010000410.1:0-12936 GCA_027943245.1 Acanthamoeba sp. SK_2022b
GGGCCACGGTACACAAGGATAAAGGTCTCCACGGGTCATCTTGTTGTTCAGGGCTTCCAGAGATGATGGTGGTGAGGGTATGCTCCTCCTGTCGCCAGGTTGCCCCTGCAGCCACGTTGATCCCCGAAGCGAGGAGCTCCGTGACGGTGACCCGCAAGCTGGCCAGGCCCTGCACCAGCGTGCTGCCCTCGCCCACCCGGATCCCTGTTTTACAGGGTGGACCCGATAAACGTGAAACAAGATTGTCCAAAAAAGAGAGGGGGCGGAGGATACCTGCGTTGACGACGTTCAGAGAACCACCTTGTATTGTGAAGAGCGGCGCCGCCACAACCAGCCACTGTCGGCCGCCACTTGCTCGGAGCCGCACGTGGCCTTCAACCCTGCGCAGCGATGTCTCCTTCAGAGTCCATTTTTTGTTTCTGCGGTTTTCTGTGTTCCGCGCGCCCGGGAGGGAGATACAAACTTGAGAGTGACGTTGTTGGCTCGCACAACAGCTGCTGGCCCATACGGCTCAACAGCTTCAGTGTAATCGCCGCTCTCGACGACCACCACGCTGTCTTGTGCTGCTAAGGCGAGCGCATGGCTCATTTGGACAAAATCGCAGCCGTAGCTGCACACCCGCAGAGCGCGGACAATCGAGCTTGCGTAGAGGGATCGAGTAATCGTCAGGTCGCTGTGGCTAGCGATGGCTCCAGGCTGTAGTAGCATGAGAACAACCAAGGTCGCCCAGACTATGGCTACAGTCGCAGAGTTGGACCCACTGGACGTCATCGCTACCCAGACTCTATCTCACCTGTCAGTTTGGCATTAAAAAGGGGCCGCAAGACACGGGTCTTTTTTATTCCAATAGCAACTTTTCAGGAGACTAAAAAAATTATGCTATAGGATAGAAAACTACTGCTGACTTTTCCCCCATGTTTTCCTTTTCCTGGCATCAGCTGATGAATATCCTTAGAGAATTTGGAATGGAGCTGGGAGAGGATAAGCTGCATATGAAACTGTAACCACCTGTACAAAAAAGGCCGTGCTAGCTGTAATAGCACAGGGTTGACCTGGAGGCCCTCAAAACACCACCAGGTGGCAGAATGGCGCCTACAAAGAACAAGTGAAACTGAACCCCTTCCTTCCAACCCACACAAACCCAAGCTAGCAACATACAAAACAGCAAACCCCACCCATGGTGCCTTGCCCCCCAGACCACAGAGAGACAAAGGGCCACCTCCATACCAGGAGGAAAACAAGCCTCCAACTGACAAGAGGACCATATCATACCAAACAGAACCCAAACCTAAAAGTACAACTTGACAGTGGAAGGAAAAATGGAAGAATAACACCAAAACAAGAGACCTGTCCCCAATCAGAGCTCCAGCCAACAAACACCTTGCCCTCCCAGTCACCTCACCCCAAATAACCTCCCCCAACTCACCCAACCAGATAGTTTCAGAAATCCATAAAAGCAAGGCCTCAAAAAAAGAATAGACCACGCCCATACCCCAACCTGGTGCCACACCACCAGCCCTACTGATTATAGGGAGAATACAAGTCAACTACAACTAATACTTCCTCCCAAGCTGGCTAGACCTAGGTAATGGTGCTGTTGCAGTAGTGGTGGTTGTGTGGTAGTGGTGTGGTGGTGATGTTGTGGTGGTGTTGTGGTGGTGTTGTTGCGGTGGTGTTGTGGTGGTGTTGTGGTGTTGTAATCATGGTGAGCTCAGAGGAAACCCTGCTCCACTCCTGTCACCTCCCATCTGATTTGTCGCCAGCCTCAGCCAACCAGATAAAAAAAGGTAAAGGAAAGCACTGCTGCAACCCTGAGGAGGATCAAGGAGCCGCAGCCAGAGCAAGCTCCCAGTTGACCCTGGGTCTACTTCTGGGCCTCCTTGCCATCTTTATACTCCTATGGGCAGTTGTGACAAGAGTCTGAAAGAAGAGAGGTCGTGTAATTGTCCAACTTAATGGAGGCTTCTTGCTTGAATGTGTACACACAGCTTGGTACAGACCTGTCTGTGGTGTTTGAGCTCAGGCAGCAAAGAGCTGGTGCATGCACTGGAGAATGAAGGCAGAGTGCTCCTCAATGCTGTAGACGAGAGTGGCCTTGATGTGCAGCTGCAGCAACTTGGGGGTCTGCAGGCAGGCCTCCTCCACGGTGAGCTGCTCCTTGAGGTACTGCCTCAGCGTCTCCCTGATCGCCTCCTGTGTCTTCTCCCTCTTCTCCTTCTCCTTGCTCTCCGTTGCCTCATAGATCTTCCCCCCACTGCCCATACCCTGTTGGACGCCAACACCTCCAAGGGCCCCTATGTGGGCTTCCCCACCAAACAGACCAGAAATGTGCTGCTTGCCCTGGCCTCAATCCCAACAGCAAATGCAGCAGGCGTCTCACCCAACATCAGAAAGAACTGGAGGGAGATCCCCATACTAAGCCAAGAGATGAGACATGGGTGATGGTGGCCCTACAAGAGGTAGGCCAATGGTGGGAAACCAAACCATGCCATTGAGAAGGAGGCTGCCCAACACAGAGTCTCAATCTTCTGGAATCTAAAGCAGACCCCAAAGGACAATGGCTGTATGTGCCAGCGGCTCTTCCAGGCAGAAATCAGGTTGGACTCCACTACACTCACAGTGTACAATGTATATGCCCCTTCATATCAAGAACAACAAATTCAAAGAACAAAATTGTTGTCCCCATTACCCACAGTGGAGGGGAACATGGCCACACATCACCACCTGTATAGCCTATCCTGTGGATTTCGCCTGGGATCCACTTGAACATGGGTCTGGAAACAAGTGAGTGAGTTGTCAAGCTAAGAGGCAGCAGCAGAGTGTGGGGATTTTCGTTGCATCCCTGCAGAGGCTGTTGACTGCCATCATAGTGTGATGGTCTGGAGCATGCTGGGAGAATCACATGGGGGCCTTTAGAAGTGCTAAAGCCTCAGGTTGGTGAAGTCTAGCTTAACCACCCCATCATCCACCTCCTGGCTGGGGCCACCAACAAGGTGCCATCACCATTAGCACTCTTGATTCCAACCTGGCACACTATTAGCGCTACACCACACCACCATCCACCCCACATACACCGCCACATCCACCACACCATACCACCAACACCTTCTCAAATTGGGAGGCCTGGAGGCCTGCCTGTGTGGGTGGGTTCCAATGTGGGCCAGGAACTGAACTTGACATCCATCACCTGGCATCATTTTTTACTCCCCTCCACAACACCAGTGCTCCTTGTTTCAAATATTTCTTGGTATCTTGTCAGGTGGATTCAAACTGAGAACAGAAACCTGCCAGAGAAGCAACAGATCGCAATCAGCAACATCAACCTTGCTGGATACCAGCAGTACAGTACAACTACGTTTGAATGGTGAACTCAGTGAAGAAATCCCCTGTGAACGGGGTGGTAGACAAGGGTTGGAACAAGACCAGTCATTTGGCAGATTGCGCCTACCTGCGCTGGCCTGGCCAGAAAACGCTGGTCATCTTCCACCTCTCATTGGATAATAAAGGAGGTTACATGGGCTTGACAGGCTGCTTGGTGACATATGCAGAGAAAAAACAAAGATGCCTCAACAATTGCCACCAACATAACCAGCCCCACCTCCAACAAGCCAATGCTTTCCCACTCCCAAGCCACCTTAGCTGACTACTGGCATGAGATCAAGCGATTTTTATTGCATGTTGAGATTTATCAACTTTTATATCCGGCATTACCATGTTACAACACATACTGTGGCCACTTCTCCAACAGTAACAACAAGTATCACTTATAGGACTGCAAGGGCATTGAGTTGGCAGTAGGGTGTCCAACATGTTTTTTAGACATGTGAAGGTCACAGCAGTAATGGTGGTTTCAGTAGTGATGTTGTAGTTAGAAGCAGTCAACAAGGTCAGTCATCCAGTCCCCATCACCCTTACTCAGTGATGAGCATTAAGATTTCATGAATTCTGCTGCAGCTCCACCTTGGTGGCTGGTTACTGGTGAATGGTGCAAATCACAAACATGCAACATTGACTGTCAGTGGCACCTTGAAGAAATATGATGGCTGTCTACCCAAATGCTGCTGCTGCTTGCACACAGAACTCAATGGCTCTGCACTTTCTTCATCTCTTTCACTTCTTAATGCTGCACTGTCATGCATGTGCAGGTGAGAGCTGCTTCATTGATGGCATGGCATCAAGGTTTTGCCAGTGTCACCTCCTTCACCACACACATGGAACCGCCTCTATTATCAAATGAGAGGTCCAGTCATTTTAAAATTGATTTTGTATTCTAATTTTGTATGGATAAATTTGAGTTTTGGTCATCAAAGACATATTTGAAGTTGCAATGTTTTGGTTTGCAGAAAAATAAATTTTTAAAATTTTAACAAAACAGATGGTAATATTTCAAGAATACGTGATATGATGTGGCTAAAAAAATCTAATTGATTCTGTTAGGAAGAAATATAAGGCAAGTGGGTTGAAAGGAATTTTTAGATCTCCTGTTTGGGCAAAGGCACAGAAATGAAGCTTTAATTGTTGATATGCTTGCAGCACAAGGGACAAAGTTGAACATGTTGGTTGAATTGGAATAAAAACAAAGAAAGCTGTATTGTTAGATGCAAGTTAAACATCATGGTCAAAGTCCTCACAAAGGGAGGTCTCAGGCTTGTCTTCATTGAAGAGATCTTCCTCCACCTCGCTATCACAGTGCTTGTAGGAAGAAGAGGAAGAGGAGGAAGATGATGAGGAAGACAAATGGCGCTTTTGGGACTTGCTTCCCCAAGCATCCTTCTCCCTTGATGGGGAGGAGTCCTCTCCCTCTTCTTGCTGCTGTGCTTCTCCCAAAAGTCGTCTTTGTGCCTGCTCCAGCGGCGCTTCTTGTGCTTTTCTGGCTTGAACAGGAAAGCTTGTGTGTAGGTTCTGAAGAAGGTGGGTGCAAAGTGTGTTCCTGGCATCATGTACATGTACACAGTGATATTGTCAGCTATGCATTGTTAAACATCATCGCTTTCCATTGCATATGTGTACATGGTGAAAAGAAATACATTGAAGATGCATTGGGAAGCAGCATACCCTGGTCAGAGTGGAAGATGTTTGAAGTTGCACAGTTGTACGAAGTTGGAATCGTGGAGGAGTGGTCTGCTGGCTAGAGGAAATTGCCTCTAAAGCACCTATCCATTTAGCAATGTCAGTTGCATTGCCAAAAAGAGAAGGCTATTGATGGTGTTGTTGATGAGTTTGCACTCAGGTTTGGTTGGCTTGAGTGCAGATGTGTGGATGTGGTAGCTGTAATTAAGCTTGAAGCAGGCCAGCATAGGGGTTCCACAAAGAGGCCTGTAGTCAAGTACACTGCACTGTTGGGGAGAAGCCAGAGTCATATAGGCCTGCAGAAGGTACTTGTAGAACTGGTAACCTGTTCCCTCACATGAGTAGACACTGAGAATACAAGTGTTGATCATACTTGGTTGAATGACTTGAGGAAATAGAGGTGTCCAAGAGGGGCTCCACTTGATGGCGCTGTTTTTCTCATAGGCCTGCAGTTTTGGGATCCTGACCAAGCTTGCACTTGATGTTGAAAGTGTAGGACTTGTATGCGCGCCCTATAACGATGACATCTAGAGCTGGAAGTAACATAGCATACACATATTCAATGAATAAACAGAGAGGTTAGATGGTTGTGTATGTGTACATGATGTAATGATAGGTGAAAAATTTATGTAAAACCATGCAAAGCTGATGCCCAAGACCATTCGTAGAAGCTGCCACTGGCTGTGCTCATGTGTGAGCAGAGATATCAGCCCACCCATCTCAATGGGATTTGTCATGAGCACCACGCCACAGGTGTCTGCACACCAGCAATGCTAGTTTAATAGAACATAAGGAAGGGGCGTGGCGTGTACCACACTGATTGAAGGCAGTCAGGCCCATCAGCTGGTTTAGCCTTGTTGTGTCCCAAAGCTGGGGTGTTAGGTCAGCCAAGCTTCTCTCCTGTGCCACTGCCCTTCTGGCTCCAGTTTCTGGATGTGTAGTTTTGCAATTTCTGATAGGCTGCCTTGTGGTCAGTGTCATCAAGGCAGGTTTTCAGTCCTTGCATACACATATGCAATCAATGTTTGTGTAAGGCATGGAGGTTGAAATCACACATATGCAATGAAGCAAAGGAGGGGATGCATACTCTGGAGTTCAGAAATTTGTCCCAGAGGATCTGCTTGCGTCTGCCCTGCATGACCCAGTTCCTTATTGGCCAAGGCGATGCAGAAGAACTCCCCATTTGTTGTGATGGACAGCAGCTTCGTCATGAAGATGATTTCAGACCCAGGCAAGTAGCCAGATGTCACTGTCACTCAGTCCCTCCTCTGTAAAAAAGGTAAGATATCCTAATAGAGCTTGTCCATGGTAAGAACGCCCATTTCATTGAAGGACTTGATAAGCACTTGCAGTCCCCATGCTGTAACAGGACAAAGGGACCCAGCCTTGGTCATGTGCCCAATATCAATCAGTTCTACATTCAACTGGACATGCTTTTCAAGGGGTTCACTGTAATGACAGAGAAGATTTTCCTTTGTAACAAGACTAAGCTCCTCATCTGTTGGCTGAGAGTAAAGTATTATTAGATGTGAAACTTGCAAAACAGCTCACAAGCAACCACGTATGTGTATGTGATGAAACATGTGGCTGTATCATGTACATGTACATGATACCATGAAGAGGGCTATTCACACAACTTACCACTTTGACCATCCTTTGCAGATCCTAAGTGCTTCCCTCATGTAAGGGTTCCTCAACCTCGCTGGCACCTGAAGTCTGTGATCAGACAATATGGTTTGCACCATGTCAGTGGAATGTGCCATGGAATGCAGTGTACCTGTAACTCATCTATTGGCTGTGCGCTCCTCAATCCCTCACTAATTATGGTTTCAGGAGTTGAAACTGGTTGGGAGTCCTCAACTATCAACTCCTGCAAGAAATAACGGTCAGTTCTCATTGCATACATGTATGCACTGGAAGAGCAATTGAACAAACAAAGTTAAATCATCTCATCTTGTTAAACAATGCTATTGTTGACAATAATAATTTTTAGATGCTACACAAAAATCATATTGTTGATTGACAAATAAACTGAAATCATTGTGTACATGTATGCAATGAAATATTTGAATATTGTTTGGATGGTTTCACCCTCATGTATGCATATGCAATGGCAAATATTATCAAAATATCATACCTGTTCCAGTTACTTTTTGTTTTCAGAATTCCTGCATATGGTTAACATCAAATCAGATATGAACTGTCAGAATTCACAAAAGGTAAGGTGTACATACTGTGCACATATTTTGTAGAGCACCAAGTGTCTTGCTGTTCAGGTCCCTTGCTCAAAGCTTCTTCCACTGGGGCTGCTTGAGCATCCATTTCACCAGCACTTTTGGGTCTCTGCACTCAGTGACCATTGATGGAATTCTGCTGGTTGACTGGGTGGGTGGTAGCTTGTCTTTATCCATGTTGTTTGTCTGGCACTGGGCAACTATGAGAAATGATTTTTGGAGGCCCCTTCAACTTATAAGGCCCCAGGGTGGCCAATCAGAATTTTTGTGGACCAGCAGCCAATTGGAGTTTCACTGTCATTTAAGTTTCCTACCTTGTTTCATCAACTTTTTTTCTGTTTTTGATTGGTTAGCTGTGATGTTTGTGGTTGCATTCCACCACTTCAGCAGTACCTTTTCTCTCCTTTCTCAAGTGTACACCACTCACAAACCCCATGCAGGCTTCTGATAGGTAATCATCTACTTGTGTACCTTGGCTTTTGATATAAATGTTGAGTTTCTATCAAATAGAGCTACATCTAATTTGAATTATGTATTATCTATTATGCAATGCATAAACAATCATATCTTCTCTTGCACTGATTTTGCTCACATTTTGATGTTGCAATTCCATCATGTATGTGTACATGGTCCACATTGGATTTGTAATTGGCTTTTCTATGACCAGGTTGGGATGCTCAGCAACAATGATGACATAGATTGGACTCACTTTACCCCTGCTATAACTGATTCTTTGTTGACATCAACACCAGAAGACACCACTGACAAGACCCCAGCACAAGCAGTGCTCATGATACCTCTGCATGTCACAGGCAGTGTCACACCAATGGTTGAGGACAATTATGGATCACCAGCCACTTTTAAGCCAAATGTACTATGTCAACCATAAGCACATGTGTTGTGTTGCTTTCCTGATGGCCTATGGTTTCTTGGAATCCAAGATGGCCAATTTCTGAAACGATGATACCTTGCAAATGGGGAGGTTGTCTACAGATGCTACTGCTTGTGCTTGTGCTTGGATTGAGTTGTATGCCCATTTGGTACAGTATCCTCTTCCTGAACCCATCACATTCATGTATGCAATACCATTTCCTGTTCTTCTCCAAGTTATAATCAATTCATTTGTGTTTGTTTTTTATCACATATGTACACAATCAATTTCTCATGAATTCTCCTACATGTCATCAATGATGCCTGCCCATGATTGTAACCAAGGATCACCTCTACAAGCTCTATTGCAGAGCAATGATGTAGCAGGGCTACCAAAACAATGGTCTTTTTAGCCATCAACATTCTTTAAGCTCTTTCACACTGAGCACAAGAATGTCCAGTTTCCCAAGTTCTGTCCTGGGCCTGTGTAGCATATGTGCATCAAAACAATTTACTGATTAATCAGCGCATGACAACAGCACAGAGGGCCAAGCTGAAGAAGCAAAAGTTTGAGCATTTGCACCTTATTGAAAAGGAGCGCAAGATGTATCACCTTCATCAGCAGGAAGCAAGCACTGATCCTGGTGGTGTCTTCTCTGTGATTATACCTGGAAGGACCTTCTCAAGCTGGGCATTCATGGTTTCATCAACCATGGCCTCAAGGATGCTTGCTTTATTTACATCAGGGTCAGTTTGGCTGTGGCCCAGACTTTGCCCTCAAGACCTGGCTGGACCCTTATATCCAAAGTGTGAAGGGCACCTCATGCCCACATATATTCTGCTTCACTCATGGTGATGATGGAAGGGTGAAGCTGAAAACCAAGGACTACCACTCCAGTTCCTCAGCTTGGATGGGCCCCTACCCTTTCCTTGCGTCATGTCCCACTGATGGCCCTATCCCCCTAGTTCCTGCTCAGCTTGATCCAACCACTCTCAAGGATACCCTGCATGCCCTCACAGGCCTCAACAGCTGTGCTCAGCTCCAGGCCTCTTATGAGCACATGGTATCTCTCTTCAATAATCCTCCTCATGAGCACCTACTTTTTGAATCAATTTCTGTGGATGCTGCTTCTCAAGCCCATGATACTATTCCTGCTGCGCCTCTTGACCCACCTTACTGTGCTGGCCTCACCCTGACAGGCAAGGTCACCTGTGATCTCACCACTGATAAGCCTGATGATGGTGCCATAATAGCAGTGTCTGGTGAAAATGGAAGTGTTTGGCTTGGCTTGGTGAAGCGCACTACAAGGGCCTGAATCTTCCTCGTATAATGTGATAGGGCCCAGATGGGATGCATCTGTGTACATAACTCTGTAACGAGGCTTCCTCGACTAGTGGGGCGGCGTGGTCGGGGCGGCGTCTCCCGAGGGCAGGGCCCAGATGTCCTCCTCTTCCTCTTGGTGGTCGTGGTGATCGCCACCGTTGGCGGCGGTAGTCGTGGTCCTTGCGACGACAACTCGATTGACGATGATCTCACCGGTGGCCGGGTTGACGATGGGCAGCGTGGCGTGGCCCGGCAGGCGGTAGCCCTCCGATTGCGCCACGCGGAGGGCCTCCTCGGGCCACCCCGCCACCGCCTCGTCCGAGAGCGGGCCGCCCACCTCCTCTCCGCTCGGCTCGCCTGTTGCCCCACGCGACGCGAGAGGCAAGAGCCAGTCAGCTACTGAAGCACAGGCGAGGCGGGGGGGGGGGCTTACCGACAACGTTGGCGGGCGAGGCGAGGTCGATCCGGCGGGCCTCGCGGGCCTGGCGCTTCTCGAGCTTCTTCAGCTTCTTCTTGGCGTTTCGCTGCCTGCGTCGCTCGAGGTCCTGCTTGACCGACTCCGGGACCTGGTCCCTCTCCACCTTCTTTACGTGAATCTTATCTGCTCGCGCGTGTGTCGTTAGCACACACCACACACCACACACACACACACACACACACACACACACACACACACACACACACACACGAGTGGGAGAGGTACGGGGGGCGGCTTGGAGGAGGGCGGTGGGGTCGATGCAAGGCGCGTCGGGTTGGGGGAGGTCGGCCGCGGCGGCGCTGGGCCTGGGCTTGGGCGGGGCGCGCTCGCCGGCCTTGGCAACGACCACCATCTCGCCCATGGGGAGCTCGGACCGGCGATCACGCTCGCGCTTGCGCTGCTTCCGCTCCTGTCGGCGCTTGAGCCGTCGCTCCTCCTCCTCCCGCTTGGCGGCCTCCTCCTGCTCCCTCCTCCTGCGCTCGGCGTCATCGCGCCGCCTCTTGAGCTCCTCCTCCTGTCGCCTGGCCGCGGCCAGCCACTCCCGTCTTCGCTCTTCCGAATCGCCTTCGCTTTCGCATTCGTTTTCGTTTTCATTTTCGCGTACGTCTTCGCTTTCGTTCTTTGTGGCGGCGATCAGGTCCTCCTGCGCGTAGACCTTCTTCTTCTCCCCAAAGTTGATGCGCAGCGACTCCCACACGATGCGCGCGCCGCACCTGGGGCACGGACCCGTGGGCTGTCCGGTCCCGTGCGGCGCCACCTCCTGCCAGCAGCTCTTGTGGAACTGCATCACGCAGTCCTTCTCGCACTTGGCCTTCACTCTGCGCGTGTCGCATGTCTGTGGTCAAACGAGTGCTTGTGCGCGATGCGCGCGTGCGGCGAGTGAGATCGAACCGTTTCTCGTAGTGGAAGATGACGGGGTTCTTGCAGTCGGCGCGCGCGCAGGCCCACTCCTTGCGTCGCTCGACGCCGCTGAGCATGTCGGCGAAGCGGATGGCGGCCGCCTCGCGTTGCTGCGCCTGTCGCTGACGATTGAGGATCTGTCGCCGGCTGCTCTCGAGCTGCTTCTGCTGTTCGTCGAGCTGCCTGCGTTGCTCCTGCTCCTCCTTGATCCGACTCACTATGGTCGCCCGCGGCGGCTTCGTCTTTATCTGCGCAATTGTATTGATTAAAAAGAATAAAATAAGCTGAAAATTAAATAGAAAATTAAAAGAATATTACCGGTCGACGGCGTGCGTAGTCGTCGTCCTCGCTCTCATCGGAGCTGTCGTCCATCAACGGCGGCAGCTCGTCGTCCTCGCTGGAGCTGCCGTCCATCAACGGAGGCAGCTCGTCGTCATCGTCGTCATCGAATTGCGCCTTCGCTCTCGCCTTCGCTTTTGCTTTTTCCTTCGCTTTCGCTTTCGCTTTCGTAGGCTTGGCGCCCGACGACCCGGCCAGGCGCGTGGAGGCGGGGGCCTGTCGGTAGTAGCCGTCCTCGTCGTAGTCCTCCTCATCCGTGAAGTCGTCCTCATCTCCCGTGTCATGCCAGCCCGGCTTCGCATCTGTCGCACACACACACACACAAACACACACACACACACACACACACACACACACACACACACACACACACACCTCCCTCAGCACTTTGCCCTGTGCGTGCGTGCGTGTTGTGTGCGTGCGTGCGTGCGTGCGTGTGTGTGTGTGAGAGAGAGAGAGAGAGATACCTCTGCGGTAGCCGTTGAAGAGTTCGATCTTGACCTTGCCCAGGCTGGGCACGACGCATTCGGCGCCGTCGGTGAAGCCGCGCAGGGCGATGGACGACGCGAGCAGGACCTTGAAGCCCGTGGTGGTGGGCTGCACGTCGTTGATCTGCATCACGTCGACGTGGTGGCTCATAAGGAAGGTGAGGATGGCCGCCCGGTGGCGCGAGAAGTCGCGGATGGCGGGCAGCTGGCCGGTGACGATGCTGATCGACTGCTCGTACACGAGCGGCGGGTTGTAGCGGTAGTCGTCGTAGTAGTTGCCCTCCTCCCCGTCGTCGGCCCGTGCGGTGGACACCAATGATGACGACGAGGATGTTGACGACGACGAAGACGAGGAGGAGGAGAAGGAGGACGACCGCGACGCGGCCTTGGCCGGGAGGCTCCGTCGTGACGATCCCTCGTCGCTGCTGGGATCGCTGTTGTCCACCAGCGGCGGCAGCTCGTCGTCGTCGTCATCGGCCACATCGTCTTCATCGAGCAGCGGCGGCGGCTCGTCATCGTCGACATCGACGTCGGCCTCCAGCACAGGAAGCGGCGCCGGCGGGGCGTCGGCCGGGACCGACGACGGGCAGACGCCCGAGTGGTGTTTGCCGAGGCAGTGGGGGCAGAAGTTGAACGGGTAGACGGGGAAGAAGGACCGGAGCTGTACCAGCATGGGCGACTCCTGGCCGGGCGCGCGGGAGGGCGGGTGGGCGAGGTCGATGAAGACGTCGGACATGGGCACGCCCTGGAGGTGGCGCTGCCGCACGGCGACGGCGCCCAGCGTCTTGGGCCGAACGCTGAGCAGGTCGGCCAGCATGTCCGACGGCACCTCCTTGGCGATGAGCGTATAGGTCTTGGGGCGCGCGGAGGGCGGAGCGAGGGTAGTAGGGCGCGTGACGGCGTCATTCGTCGCAGATGAAGATGATGCCGGCGCGGATGTAGAAGTAGGAGAAGAAAAAAACGTCGCTGCACCGGCCTGGGCGGTGCGTGAGGCACCACCCCTCCTTCTCCTCTTCTTTTGTTTGTTTGATTGCTGCATTCGGAATGCAGCTACAAGTGGCCAGCCGGCTCAATCGATCCAAGAATCCGAATATTGTTGATTTTCCCCTGTAGCATTTTCTTTTTCTTTCTCGTACAAGGTTAATTGAAAAGGGATTTTCTTTTGGACCGAAAAGAGCGGGCTTGGGCTGTGTGCATGGTTACTACACCGCGAATGATGATCAAGTCCCTGGC